>CM067367.1:118042721-118082721 GCA_034401795.1 Chaetoderma sp. LZ-2023a
TCCTCCTCCAACACCTCGCCCTCCCCCTCCTCATCCTTGAACCTCGCCATCCACCTCATTATCATCCTTATCCTCCTCCTCCTCCTCCTCCCCCCTCCTCATCCTCGTTCTCGCCCTAGTGCTCCTCATCATCGTCCTTGTCCTCCTCCTCCTCCCCCTCCTCCTCCTCCTCCTCCTCCTCCTCCTCCCCCTCCTCTCTGTATTCAATGCCACCATTTGATCCACCCTAAGGGCGCAAACATCTATTCACTTAGGTGGGAATTATCCCCACCAATCAAATCTCCGCATTCCAACCTTCAATCCCCACGCCCTCCCACATACACCCAACACCCAACATCAATTTCCAGAAAACTATACAGGTAAGCTGCTGAATATTTTGTAACTAATTTGACTGGGTGCTGTTGCTGCCCAGTCAAATTAGTTTCAAAATATTCAGCAGCATATTTATTAAATAGCAAAGCCATACAATTCGTACAACATGTCGGGCTATTAGGCGTTAAAGACGGACTATTTCGAATCATTCATAACGTCATGATTATGACGCCAGCATACACGTCACTTAGTTGATTATGACGGCATATGGCAACAACAGCGCCCAGTCAAATTAGTTCAAAATATTCAGAATATTTTTTAAATAGTAAAGACATACAATTCGTACAACAACGCATAGTTCGTCTTCAAATATGCGTTCGTAGTTGTCTACCTCATTTATGATGTAATAATGACTTCATTCATTCATTATGATGTCACTCTACACGTCGCGTAGTTGATTATGACGTCATATGATGGATGGAAAAAGTGGAAATGTTAAATGTGTTTGAAACTTTCCTGTGTTTCAATCACGTGCAGCACATCAACACCTGATCAACACGATGCAATGATATTCAATGTGTCTGTGGTTTGTTTGCATCAGTTAATGTCAACGAATCAAATTATGTTTGGTGCAAATACACAAACAATTTTCATTCGGAAATTCAAGATTGTAAGTAACTGCATAATTTTATTAGTTATCTTTGGACAATTACCGTAATTGCATCTCATGGTTCCTGTGAGACCATTGGTAACATTTCTGCAGACTCGTGTTATTACGTCACGCCGGAAACCGATACCAAGTCTCGTATGTTCACGTTGTTTCTCATGTTTCTCCTCCACTCAACGGGCAGCTGTTATTTGATGGACAGGCACAAGAGGTTAATAGCCGCTAAACACCACATGTGCAACGACTGTTCGGTAGCCATCAAAATCCTGCAGAACGTTACAGCTAAAGACAAATAGTGGAGAAGACGGACACTCGGAGGTAAACAAGCACGCCGCATTAGGAACCACCAATATGTATGTTCCGTAAGGAGAGTTGGTCGCTTGGTACAGGTCAATAGCCAGAGTGAATCACATTTAGGACCACAAGATTGTGGTTATCGCAGGAATGTTGTTTTACGATCACCACCCGTCTTATATAACCATCACCATAGGACGTGAAGCTCAGGTTCTTTCTAACTCGTGTCGGGATTTAGCAATAGACCTAGGCCTATACTAAATGGACCTTTCCAGTTTTAGCTTTGCCCCGTCCATCTCTATCTAACCCAGTCAAATTAGTTTCAAAATATTCAGCAGCATGTTTATTAAATAACAGACATACAATTCGTACAACGTGTCGGACTATTACGCGTTAAAGACGGACTATTTCGAATCATTCATGACGTCATGATTATGGCGTCAGCATCATGCCACTTAGTTGATTATGACGTCGTATGGTGGATGGATAAACTGGAAAAGTGAATTAGTTATTTCGCTTTTGGCATTCCATTAGGCACGGAAGAATAGCAGAAGGATGTAGGCATATATATATATATATATATATATATATATATATATATATATATATATATATATATATATATATATATATATATATATATATATATATATATATATATATATATATATATATATATATATATATATATATATATATATATATATATATATATATATATATATATATATATATATATATATATATATATATATATATATATATATATATATATATATATATATATATATATATATATATATATATATATATATATATATATATATATATATATATATATACAGTGCAATGAAATGGATACAGAAACAAATCTGTCATTGGACAAAATTCTACATTGTCATGATCCTTGACATATTACGGGAAATGTTGATCACAATGTTAAACGTGTGTTGTCGGTCTACGTAGGAAGATTGCTTCCAATAACTGGATGATCGGAGACAGAACCTATGTTCAAACCGCGGATGTTATTGTCTCGCGCCCAAAGTAAGAGCATGGTATGTCATTCGTATGAACACCCTGGCCAATGAAAGAAACATGCCTAACAGCGCCAATGGTTCAGAAATGTGCCACCCTAGTATAATATCGGTACATTTTCTATAGCATCTCTACAAAGGTGTTTCTGTTGCAAATAAAATTGTCTGGCTTTGAATTTTGCAAAGTTCGACCACAGCTCTCTTATCACATACACGTGTATCATGAGACACGCGCTATTATTCCATATCAAATTGATCACACAATTTTAAGAACATCTCATTTAGATCGACGTCTAGCAAGCTTACTAAACGGGTGTGACAAATTATCTTTAAATGCTCTGCTCGCCTTTGTCATTGCTATGATAACGACCTAACGCAATGAATGCTTAGAAAACAGACCAATGCACAAGCACAGAAACTGCCAGAAATAAACGTTTCCAAGTTCATATTTAAAACCGCTATAGCTGATAGAGCTAAAAAGCGCTACTAGCATTGGTTCTTAAAATGAATGCACATACGGTCACGTGATATCCAAGAAAATGCAAATTATAAATTCTATACATATTAAAAATACAAGCATAACCCTTTCATGACGAAACCGGCCCAAACCGGCCGATGCACTGGTCTTGAGGAATGTCCACTTGCGGGCTAGGAGAGGAGTAATTTTGAGGTTTCACCACTGAAATGACTGGCTCAGTAACCGAGCCAGCCATTCCAGTGGTAAATTTTCAAACGTATTCTTATCTTGGCCTGCAAATGAACATTCAATAAAGACATCTTTTGATATTCTTGACCAAATTTAGACATTAAAGGGTTAAATCTGACAGCGGAATTTATATCCGATTCCCGGAGAAGTCAGGGTATTTGACATTTAATGTTCGCTTGCGATCGTAGAGATAGATCCGTAGAGTACTCACGCGCATACCTTCACCGCGGGACTAGGTGTCCGGACTGAAGGTGGCCTGAGTTCAGTAAAACGCAACTGCGCATGTTCGGGTATGACTGACTGGCTGACGCATGCGATCAGTTGCCTCCAAAAAGGACTAAATTGTCATTTGGTAATTTAAGACAAATTCAAAAAGAAGCAAGTCTTTATATTTTTGTCAGAAATAAAGTTGTATTGGCTGTATTAATCTGACAATTTATTCGACTACGTAATAGAAGTAGTAACAAAAACATATTGTTTTTGGAGACTGTAGATCGGGCGAGAAAATGCTGAACTCTGAAATTCCTCCTTTGAGATGGCCATAAGCGCTCTACGGCTATACTAACTCTATGCTCGAGATTCGTAATTCATCGCTAGATCTGAACATATAAAAATTATTATTATGCAACGTATTTGTTTGAAGTCGTGATATAACGTTTTGCTGTTTCTTTCCTCCTGCCGCGTACGTCTAGAAATGGGCGGGGCGTGGCTAGAAACGGAACCGGCTATTCTTTTTAATTTTGGAATGTATTTAAACTTCTTGTCGCCTATTTATGCGTGCTTCCAAAGACTACATGACTCCTCTCCCACAGTGTGGCTGATGGACAGGGACAAGAGGCTGCCAACATAGCACTTGCAATCGGGCGAAGAAGAAGTAATATCCTGATGGTTAACATCGTGTATACATACGCTTATTGCTAGGTGATAAACAATCGGCACTTTGTTTTCACTGTCTATCAGCATCAGCTTAGATAGCCTGTGACGGACAGCTAGTTTTCAACAAGTCATACTACTCGCAAACTACCTGTACAATCTGCGCTTCAGACGGTGCCAGAGCTGAGGTAATTGCATCGCTCAGATCTCAGCAACGAGCACGGATATAACATGGGAAGTATGCGTATGGATACATAGAAGATATGCGCGCATGAATACATTGTTACCGTGTAATTGTGATTGCTGACTTTGCCATTAATATAACTGTTTTCGTGTGTCTGACATTCCGCATGAAGACAGGGACATTAATGAAATATCCTCCACAAAGGAATGGCCTGATTATACTATGACACATTGTATTATTTAGTGCTAGATATCATTGCCACACTCGGCATTCATGTTGATTTATACACGAACTTCCACTAACAGGTTATTAAAATGACATGTTTATTTTAAAATAACCCCATTTCTTCATGGTGAAAGTAGATGCTTACTACGATGACGACGATAATGACGAAGATGACGATGACGACGATTCCGGCGATAACAATATAATACTAAGAGGAATGACAATTTTGTAGTAACTCCCTACCGCGAGCATAGTTGTATGGAAAGAGGTGTACTGTTGATAGGAAGTAATTCCCTGATAATGCAGGTTAATGGGCCCGTAGTGGGCTAATTCTGGGCAAATTCTGTATGGTATTGGTCCCGTTCTGGCCCAGGAACCTGGATTAGAAGTGAAGTAAGAGTTAATGAAATGAGGAATGCTAAATAGTAATGGGATTGATCGATGCTGAAAACGAGAAAGCTTGGGTAGCCTCATGGCTGAGAACAAGTGGTTAAGGGGAGTGGTTCGAGCCTGGTTAGTAGGGGTAAAGGGCAATGGATCACTGAGAAAAGAGAATCGTAAAAGAATTAGTGCTTTGCTAATAAGTGATTGGTAAGTGGAAGGAATCCTTCCAGTGGTGGTATGCGTAAGGGCAAAACGGTCGCTGCTGAGAATTAGAAGTGGAAGGTATCCCTGCTGTGGCGGTATGGGCAAGGGAACAATGATCGCTGCTGAGAATTAGAAGTGGAATGTAACCATGCTGTGATGTTATGGGTAAAGGAATACCGATCACTGCTGAGAATTAGAAGTGGAAAGTATCGCTGCTGTGATGTTATGAGTAAAGGAATAACGATCACTGCTGAGAATTAGAAGTGGAAAGTATCTCTGCTGTGATGTTATGGGTAAGGGAATAATGATCACTGCTGAGAATTAGAAGTGGAAAGTATACCTGCTGTGATGTTATGGGTAAGGGAATAATGATCACTGCTGAGAATTAGAAGTGGAAAGTATA
This sequence comes from Chaetoderma sp. LZ-2023a, assembly GCA_034401795.1. Lineage (NCBI taxonomy): Eukaryota > Metazoa > Mollusca > Caudofoveata > Chaetodermatida > Chaetodermatidae > Chaetoderma > Chaetoderma sp. LZ-2023a. Next base: position 118,048,008 of record CM067367.1, read on the forward strand.
CCTGCTGTGATGTTATGGGTAAGGGAATAATGATCACTGCTGAGAATTAGAAGTGGAAAGTATACCTGCTGTGATGTTATGGGTAAGGGAATAATGATCACTGCTGAGAATTAGAAGTGGAAAGTATACCTGCTGTGATGTTATGGGTAAGAGAATAACGATCGCTGCTGAGAATTAGAAGTGGAAGGTATCTCTGCTGTGATGTTATGGATAAGGGAATAATGATCACTGCTGCGAATTAGAAGTGGAAGATATCCCTGCTGTGATGTTATGGATAAGGGAATAATGATCGCTGCTGAGAATTAGAAGTGGAAGGTATCCCTGCTGTGATGTTATGGATAAGGGAATAATGATCGCTGATGAGAATTAGAAGTGGAAGGTATACCTGCTGTGATGTTATGGATAAAGGAATAATGATCACTGCTGAGAATTAGAAGTGGAAGGTATCCCTGCTGTGATGTTATGGGTAAGGGAATAATGATCGGTGCTGAGAATTAGAAGTGGAAGGTATCCCTGCTGTGATGTTATGGATAAAGGAATAATGATCACTGCTTTGAATTAGAAGTGGATGGTATCGCTGCTGTCATGTTATGGGTAAGGGAATAATGATCGCCGATGAGAATTAGAAGTGGAACGAATCCCTGCTGTGATGTTATGGGTAAGGGAATAATCATCTCTGCTGAGAATTAGAAGTGGAAGGTATCTCTGCTGTGATGTTATGGGTAAGAGAATAATGATCGCTGCTGAGAATTAGAAGTTGAAGGTATCCCTGCTGTGATGTTATGGGTAAGGGAATAATGATCACTGCTGAGAATTAGAAGTGGAAGGTATCTCTGCTGTGATGTTATGGGTAAGGGAATAATGGTCGCTGCTGAGAGTTAGAAGTGGAAAGTATCCCTGCTGTGATGGTATGGATAAGGGAATGATGATCGCTGCTGAGAATTAGAAGTGGATGGTGTCCCTGCTGCGATGTTATGGGTAAGAGAATAATGGTTGCTGCTGAGAATTAGAAGTGGAAGGTAGCCCTGCTGTGATGTTATGGGTAAGGGAATAATGATCGCTGCTGAGAATTATAAGTGGAAGGTATACCTGCTGTGATGTTATGGGTAAAGGAATAACGATCACTGCTGAGAATTAGAAGTGGAAGGTATCCCTGCTGTGATGGTATGGGTAAAGGGAATAATGCTCACTGCTGAGAATTAGAAGTGGAAGGTATCTCTGCTGTGATGTTATGGGTACGGCAATAATGATCACTGCTGCGAATTAGAAGTGGATGGTATCCCTGCTGTGATGGTATGGGTAAGATAATAATGATCAGTGCTGAGAATTAGAAGTGGATTGTATCCCTGCTGTGATGTTATGGGTAAGGGAATAATGATCACTGCTGAGAATTAGAAGTGGAAGGTATCCCTGCTGTGGTAGCATGTGTATGGGGAATAACAGTCGCTGCTGTGATTTAAATGTTGCTAAGCGGAAGTAATCATTGTATGCTATGGCTAAGGGAATACGTGTCACTGGGTGGAGTATGTATGTAAGGGAAGACGATTCCTGTCGTGAAAGAGTGAACCAATGAATTATAGGTCCGCATTGAGAGTTGAGAGAAAGTGTGCAAGTGAGAGGGGGTATCACTTGTTATAATAATCGGTGTTTGTTTTCGGCTTACTGATCAAAGTGTGCGATAAAGGAATGGGCTCGTGAGTACGAAAGGATGAGAGAGAGAGAGAGAGAGAGAGAGAGAGAGAGAGAGAGAGAGAGAGAGAGGAGAGAGAGAGAGAGAGATTGAGAGAGAGAGAGAGAGAGAGATTGAGAGAGAGAGAGAGAGAGAGAGAGAGAGAGATATGTCAAATGGATGACTGGGATAGATTTTGAGAGTGTGTGGGTATGTTTTAAGAACCACTGATCAAACTACATGTGCTAAGAGGTCTCGGAATGGAATGAGGTCGCTGCTGATAAGGGGTAGGATCGTTGTTAGGAAAGTGTATGGCAGAGGGATCGGTGATGAGAGAGTTGCCTTTGACAATGTCAGTATAGCAATGGCAGTCATTGCTATTACAGTATCAATAAAGCCTTCATTGCCAAGATGGATGATGGAATAATGACGGGACTCGCGTTGCGATGATGTTGGCGTGTGACTATTATTGCCATTGTAGTGCACATATAAGGCGTATACGTGTGAATATTATAACATGCGAATACAGTACAATTTCACACACCGTTTAACATGACATTTACCATGACGATACTTAATTTTCCTGGAGCCAAGAACATGTCTGACAATGAACGGATATGCTGATGTGTATCGGTCTGTGATGAGTTCTGGCTGAGAAACATTCTTATATCATACCAGTGGTGTAATGGATAAACACCGGTGGCATGCGAGCATCGCTAGATCTAGAATCGCTTCTAAAACCTGAATCTAAGATGTGTGCGTGTGCATGTACCTGTTCTAGCCTTCAGATACTGTCAGGAGATGAGACATTGGTGTGATGCATAGGATTCCAGCCACAGCAAGGCGACGCAAACAACGAGTCATAATCTTAACAAACCAGTAAACTGAAAGCACATACTCATAATACCGCAAATATCTGCACGAATACAGCATGCCTTCTCAGAAAGCGCAAGTGCGTGCGGAAATGTTGGTACTGAAGGTTCTATCAATACCTGCCACAAATGAGAAGATTGCACATCAAGATACCGATACTTGGCAATATTAGAAATAACAATGGTCATATATCAGCCAGTGTCTCCTTGACCTGGCCCTGCAAACCGTGATACAACAAAGATACGTGGCTGCTTGAATGTTTTGTATATATAATTACTTTTCAAAATATTGTGTCGATGTAACACGGCAATAAAGAACTTTATATTAGAATTTTACATTGGTGCGCATGTTGATCAACGACAGAGGGACCATTATCAAGTGTGATATTTGCGCCCATATACTTTGGGAATATACCTTTTGGCCATTGTTGCTTTTATAACAAAACAAGACGACGCTAGATCTACTCAGGTGGTTTTGACATGACTGTGCTCACCTATGTAATCATATTCTCTGATAATACATGTTACTGGGCCGATACTTGGACAATACCTGGCCGCATTGGCCCGGTATTGGCCAAGTACCGGCCCAGCAGCATGCGTTATTGGGGCTAGTTATAGTACGGTCTCATAATGGACAGCCACCTTAGTCACATGACTCAATTTGCTGTCGATAAGTTCGCAACACCTAGAACATCGTTGCTCAATTATGATAAGTATGGTACGTAGTGACATTGTGACACAGCAACAGTACGATCGATGTTCATTATCATGACGATTTTTTCAGATGGGGCCATAATGTATCTGACAAGATTGCTATCTCTCGCTAGCCTTCTATAGATATACTCTTTGGCCATATTTATGTGTGCACAGATATTTGCGCATATATCTAGTCGAAATAAGCTGAGATATTAGGGATATTAAGGAACGATGATTTTCTATGGCGGCCACATTGAAATACAAAAATAGCCGCTACATAAAAAGATACCACGTAATAGCGCATAAATAGTATTTCTTGACAGGTTTCCAAATTCTACTAAAATGTTTTGCGACACCATTAGCGAGGCGTATTACAGCAAAATGATTCTCGACTATATACGAGAGACTATTAACTGGTGGATTCCATTCTTTTGTATCTCTCTAGGGTGATAAGCTTGATTAAGTATGTACTTCGCTGAACTTAGGAGATGGGATATTAATTGATTGGATCATTCCGCGTGTTGAGAAAACACAGATAAATACCTGGATAGTTGTATAATGGGTTGTGACGTCAATTGGAGAATGTGTTAACGTGTAGGTTTTGTTAATTCTCCTCGTGAGTTTTACTAGCAGGCATAAATCTGTCATGTAGCAATATGCAAGTGTTTTATCTCATGTGCTAACATCATCAGGAATGTCACAATGAAGAATTGTCAGAAAATGTGCGAGCATTCTGCAGATGCAACACCAGTCCGCAGAATAACCAACTTGAAATGGTGCACATCACTGGCTGCCGACACCCCCGACCATTTGTAATATGGATCAGGTGGTACAACTATAACCTTGGATCCATGTGTACCTTAACAAGCACAGCCTTCGACTAAGAAGATAAGATTAACAATAGATGACTGTTTGCCAGTCGAGCCCACAACTAGATCGCCTGAATGGCAATTAGTCAACTATAGTTTTCAATAGTTCAACGGTCAAATGCACCCTGGTTGTTTACTATGTGCTGTGTACCTGGCCAGCTGTGTGTGTGTGTGTGTGTGTGTGTGTGTGTGTGTGTGTGTGTGTGTGTGTGTGTGTGTGTGTGTGTGTGTGTGTGTGTGTGTGTGTGTGTGTGTGTGTGTGTGTGTGTGTGTGTGTGTGTGTGTGTGTGTGTGTGTGTGTGTGTGTGTGTGTGTGTGTGTGTGTGTGTGTGTGTGTGTGTGTGTGTGTGTGTGTGTGTGTGTGTGTGTGTGTGTGTGTGTGTGTGTGTGTGTGTGTGTGTGTGTGTGTGTGTGTGTGTGTGTGTGTGTGTGTGTGTGTGTGTGTGTGTGTGTGTGTGTGTGTGTGTGTGTGTGTGTGTGTGTGTGTGTGTGTGTGTGTGTGTGTGTGTGTGTGTGTGTGTGTGTGTGTGTGTGTGTGTGTGTGTGTGTGTGTGTGTGTGTGTGTGTGTGTGTGTGTGTGTGTGTGTGTGTGTGTGTGTGTGTGTGTGTGTGTGTGTGTGTGTGTGTGTGTGTGTGTGTGTGTGTGTGTGTGTGTGTGTGTGTGTGTGTGTGTGTGTGTGTGTGTGTGTGTGTGTGTGTGTGTGTGTGTGTGTGTGTGTGTGTGTGTGTGTGTGTGTGTGTGTGTGTGTGTGTGTGTGTGTGTGTGTGTGTGTGTGTGTGTGTGTGTGTGTGTGTGTGTGTGTGTGTGTGTGTGTGTGTGTGTGTGTGTGTGTGTGTGTGTGTGTGTGTGTGTGTGTGTGTGTGTGTGTGTGTGTGTGTGTGTGTGTGTGTGTGTGTGTGTGTGTGTGTGTGTGTGTGTGTGTGTGTGTGTGTGTGTGTGTGTGTGTGTGTGTGTATACATATATGCGCGCATGCATGCCTGCACGCTCATCAATAACGTTTTGAGTGTGTGCACATGCACCTTGTACCTGTATACGTACATCATATTTTACATGTGCGTACACCTGTAAATGCGGCGGTTGGATTGGGTGGCGGGTCTATAGTAATAAGCTATATGCAAATGCGGAGATGTCCAGCAATAAACGTATGTACGCGTGGACATGCGCAGATAACACCACAAGAATAAGCTGTATGCATATGCTGGCGTGAGCGGATACACATCTAGCAATAAACTATATGCACGTGTGGGCATGCATGGATATCTGCACAAGAATAAGCCGTATGCATGTGCGAACATGCGCGGGACTGACTCGTTACATAGCTTTCCATTCGGTGTACAGATAGGTTCAGCTACGTGACCATCATAACCATGGCAAAAGTGATGCGTGTTACTCAATCACTTCAAGTCAAATATGCAGAAGAGCTGGCTTTCTCTCAATTCACTTGCAGGATATATAGGCTACATTTGTCAGCCATTATTTCACAATGGTACGTTAACGGTAATCAGCGTGTCAGTTATAAGCACTATGTAATAACAATGTCATTTTCCTGGCAGCGAGACGCTAGACACAATAGCTTTACTTATATTGAAGCATAGTACACTAGCCAGGACCATATCCATGGCGATCAACAACATTCACAATCATCACAACCACTTTCGACCACAATCACTCTGAGCAATCCACGCAACAACTACTGTGCATACGCGTAGCCACGATATAACTGCCATATAAAACGAACACTTTTGCAACGATACCCACAGTGAGCCAGCATAACCACGATTATGATGACTGCACACATTCATTCTACGTTACAGTAGACCTTTGTAGAACCGAATAAGGCGGTTTTGTTTCCTTTTGTCTTTCAATGGTGGGAGTTTTAGGCTTTCCGTTAGGTTTGTCATACTGCCTGGTTCGTAGCTATTGAAGTGATAAATCTAGCTGCACTTTTCCGCACATTTTCTAATTTGTCCTGAAGAGTTATTTGATGAGGATCACATATTGTACTTGTATATTTCAAAACGTGTCTAATCAGTCCCATATGTATGCTTGAAGACTGATTTCTTGGGAACAGAATGACATTTCTCCGCAAAAGTCCTAAAGTTCTTTACGATTTGCTGCAAATCTCTGTGATGTGTTTGTTCCGTTAAAGCCATTTGTGATGTTGACGCCCCAATACTTTATTGATGAGACAAATCTTAGACTAGTTCCTTTTAGCGTGTAGTCAAATTTGATGGTTCGGGGTTTTTTTGGTGAGGCACATCATGTTGCATTTTGCTGATTGAAAGCACATTCCCCAAGTTGTAGCCCAGTTACCTAACATGTTTGTGGCATGTTGGAGTGCTTGGTAGGCCTTCAGGTCAGTAATTTCTCGGTACCATATACAATCGTCAGCGAATAGCCTGATGTCTGAGGAAATGTTATAGACTATATTATTTATGTGGACTGAAAACAGCAGTGGGTACAGAAGCGTTCCTTGAGGTATACCAGACACAACCATAGCCATAGCCATGACCAGTCACAGCCCCAGTCATAGACTGACAAAGCGCAACTACAACCATAGATGTAACCAAGCACAACCATAGCCCGTGACCAACGACAGCTATAGCCGTGACCAACCACTACCATAGCTGCAACCAAACATAGACGCGACCAACCACAGCCATCGCCGCAACGAACCACAGCTATAGCTGTGACAAACCACAACCATATCTGTAACCAATCACAACCGCAACCATACCCGTGATCAGTCAAAACCGCAATAATAGCTGTGATCAACTACAACCACAAGCATAGCCATGACCACACACAACCACAACCTTAGCCGTGACCACACACAACCACAAGCATAGCCGTGACCACACACAACCACAAGCATAGCCATGACCACACACAACCACAACCTTAGCCGTGACCACACACAACCACACGCATAACCGTGACCACACACAACCACAAGCATAGCCGTGACCACACACAACCACAAGCATAGCCGTGACCACACACAACCACCAGCATAGCCGTGACCACACACAACCACAACCTTAGCCGTGACCACACACAACCACAAGCATAGCCGTGACCACACACAACCACAAGCATAGCCATGACCACACACAACCACAACCTTAGCCGTGACCAGACACAACCACAAGCATAGCCGTGACCACACACAACCACAAGCATAGCCGTGACCACACACAACCACAACCTTAGCCGTGACCACACACAACCACAACCTTAGCCGTGACCACGCACAACCACAACCTTAGCCGTGACCAGCCACAACCACAACCTTAGCCGTGACCACACACAACCACAACCTTATCCGTGACCACACACAACCACAACCTTATCCGTGACCACACACAACCAGTCCTAGCCGTGAAGGCCATCAATTAGCTACGAGCGCGTACATAGTGTTGAACCTGAAGTATTCAGGATTAGCTATGCTTACGATATGTAATAAATTTTTGAAACCTTTAAAAAGATGACTAATAACTTGTGTAGGCATTACCGTGACAATCGCACGCGAATTCACGAATTAGCGAAGCACGTGCGAGCGCTCGAAGAAACTAAACGGTTTGTCACATGTTTCATCCTGAAATCTCAGAGCCATAGATTCAAAGAAGCAATATATGAACGCTGGTGAATATTTTGAAAACGAGAGTCGTTGACGCCCGCGGAACCAGTTAGTCTCAGTCTAATCATTTTCAAAAATGATCAGCAGTTTCATGAATATATCATGTAGTAGATGTCATCCTTGTGTATACATAATTACTATGTTACTAGGCTACATATCTTATTAATAGTAATGCTTCCATTACTAAGTTGAATAAATCAGTTTCCTGTATGACTTGCAGATGGAAGCTGCTTTCTCACTCTGCGTTATTAATGGTCTTTGTGCAGAACATTACTGAAACTTATGAAATAGATGGATTGTACGTAATTATAATAAATTCTAAACACTGTCTTATGGAGCTTAAGAACGTATGCGTTCGGTTGTCTTCATTTCGCCGATATATCAATTGTTTTCATCGTCGTTGTCGTCGTCGTCGTCGTTGTCGTCGTCATCGTCACCGTCAGTGGCGATAGCAGCAGCGGGAGTAGCAGTAGCAGCAGCAGCGGCAATAGCAACAGAAGCAGCGCAAAAGTAGCAGCAATAACGAACCAGTGGCTCTACTAATCTGTGTGTTCGAGCTGTTTCAATGTGCGAGAATGGAACGGATGGTCGCTAAACATCCTTGGTCTCCGCTGGTTTTCACCTAATATTCAAACTAGAGAAGTCGAATAGGCATCCTCATGGCCAGCGATGGTTTGACCTTACGGGAGCTCTGACTCTACGTGCAGCACCCGCAGTTTAGATCCTGGTTAGTTTAACTCCTGATCATTCCTGATTCATATGACGTCAGACATGAAGTGGATGAGCTGTCATCCTCACAGCATTCAGATGTTGTGCTTACATAAGCATGGACAACGTGTTCTCAACTCTGTCGACTGCATAATACCATTTGTCATTCCCGTACAGAAGGGCCGTTCATCAACCAGTGGAGCCGAAACTCCATATTTATCGTCTATGTATGTGGTGTCTACAGTTGAATTGACTACAATTAATTGATGGAGACTGGATATTGATGTTAACGATAAGTGAGTAACTTGTCAAATTATGGTACACTCATGAGCGAGAACCTCACCATGATTGATCTGATCTCGTGGATCTGTTGTGAGATCACAATGCCAATATACCTCCTAGCAGTAAAGAGAGGGCTGTTATCGTGGACAGCCCGTCTTCATAACATCCTTCCACGGGTCAGTTTGCTGAATACGGGTCCAACTGCCCCTGTCTAGATATTGCATACACTGCACAGTACAATAGAGAGGATTGCACGCATCAGTGTTTGGTATTGTTCTCTATCAAATGAACCTTTCCCGTTTGTCCATCCATCATATGACGTCATAATCAACTACGTCACGTGTATAATGACGTCAAAATCAATAACAGCATGAATGACTCGATTTAGTCCGTATTAAGCGCTTAATAGTCCGGCACGTTGTACGAATTGCATGTCTTTACTTTTTACTAAACATGCTGTTGAATATTTTGAAACTAATTTGACTGGGCGCTGCTGCTGATCGGCAGTAACAGCACCCAGTCAGATTAGTTTCATAATAGCCATCTGCTTACCTGTATAGTTTTCTGGAAATTGATAGTCAATGAGTTCATGGATCGATCGATCACAACACGGGTGAAGAGTGGGTGGAACTTAGCTAGAGATGGTGGGGAATAGCTAAAACTTGAAAGCTCCATTGTCTTCGGATAGCAGAACCCAGCTGTTGAGCACACTGTCATGCCAGCGCCCCCTGCGGCTATGAGGGTACCATATATTGCTCGGGTATGAAACTCATGCATGATATTACCCTCCACCATGCTATGGCCATCTTAGGCCCGTTTCATAAGTCGAACTTTCTGTCGCACCGCGCTAATCGCGACTGGTTGATTTATATGGTGGACTCTGTCATTTTCAGGCAGATTTAGCTGGCACGGCACAAAAGAAGTTCGACTTATAAATCGGGCCTCAGTCTCCGCCGTTTGATCCTGAGATACCGTCCTCGCTAGACGCACTATCACATCTGTAAGAACCCCGATACACCAACGAGAGCGTTGAACACCCGCACCGACTAGAAGTGACGTATAATGGGTAGTCCGGGCACCAGACTACGTCCAAGAGGAGATCAGAGCTGTGATAACCGAGGGTCGGGAGGAAGGGACGACCAGGATTATCTCATCGAACCCTCTCGCAACGCGGGTGCGGGAGGCCTGAAATTCTGGCAAAAGTGAATCTTCCACAAGAAGTTCCGAGACAAAATTAGACAGAGGGTTCATTATTTTTGTTTAAATTCGTTTTACAAGTCTCTTTTGAGGTGTTTTAGTACAAAATTGCGCTGTGACATGATTCTAACTCAACATACGTACGCATGAAGATACGCACGCACGCACGCACGCACGCACGCACGCACGCACGCACGCGCGCACGAACACACGCACGTACACTTGCACGCACGCACGTACACACGCACGCACGAAAACACTCACCGCACGCACGAACTCACGCATGCACACACGGCGCACCCACGCGCGAAATCGCATGCATGCACGCTACTATGAGAAGTACGCCAATTTTAGGAGCGAACTAAAGCTTCAGAAATTGGCTCAAACTCATAAGCGAACATTAAAGTAACAGTGTTAAATGTTCGTTGACTGAATTCCACTTGTCTTGCAAATGATAAACATAATTTTCAAATGTATCACTTTGTATAATTAGCAGCCCAACAATTTATATGCAAAAAGACATTTTTTCTGCAGCAAATCTGGCATCTTGGCCTCTGCCATTTTATTATCGCCATGTTTTACAAAAGAAAAGATGGAATTATGTCGTCCAGCTCGTCCGCCTGTGCGGAACTTGATTGTACCTTTTAAATCAGTGGGCGAAATTCAACCGGCAAATTTGGTACGTCGCCACCGATAGGATTGCTGAATGCATGAGCACGTTAAAATTTGGCTCTGCCCTCAGGGGAGGGAGGGGACTGTGTGTGCCAAAATGTCGAATTGATACGCAACCGAATCCTCCGAAACCAATGGACGAAATTCAAGCAAATTTAGTATGTGATTTACCCATATAATGGACTTTTCCGGTTTTTGCTATGCCCCGCCCATCTCTAGCTAAGCTCCACCCACACCTCGCTTGTGTTGGGATCAATCGATCTCTGAACACCCTGACTATCAATTTCCAAAAGGCTACACATGTAAGCTGTTGAATATTTTGAAACTAATTTGACTGGGTGCTGTTGCTGCCTAAGGCATGTTTATTAAATAGCAAAGAATTACAAAGACATACAATTCATACAATGTGTCGGACTGTTTGAGATTTGATGACGGTCTATATGGAACCCTTTGTGACGTAAGGATTGTGACGTCATGATACACGCGCTGAGCCAATTATGACGTCATACGAGATCAGGTGCCGGATGGATACTCGAGAAAAGTGAATTGCGGAGTGCAAGAGGACACTTACATTTAGCTCCACCCTAAAGATGGCGGGGTGGTCAAAAGTCAAGGTAGTGAACGCGGAGATTTGCAATGGCGTGCCAACGACCGCTCAATCTAGTTGGATCTGGAATAATTACCAGATACTGCCACGCTATACGGTGTATTTTTATTGGTTACTGGCGTGTTAATATGATACAGTTGAAATGCGAACGTTACGTCATTTACCAGAGGTGTAGCATCGCAAGTCGATTATATTCATATGCTTGATGTAGCCTCCTGGATGTACTGGGTAATAATATGTCATCCAGTATATAAACACGATTATTCTGACTATTTTTAGAACATCATGAGTGGCTGCTGGTGTGGCAGCAACAACAGCATTCAGTCAAATTATTGTCCACATATTCAGTGTTTTTCGTGTTTCATATTTCATTGCCTTGAGGACATGTTCTTGTGCTTGCAGCCAGGTAATGGTCAGCACTGCCGTCTGTTATGTCCTGCAAATGTATTTAATTGGTGGGCATTCAAATGGAATTGATTAATATAATATACAAATACCCCGGGATAAAACACGGACTCGTTTGTCGGATCGCGTCCAGAGCTTTTGAAGCCGATCTATATCTCACAATTGTTTATGATGTTTATGAGAAAGTCGGCAAAGCTGAATAGAAATCTGGCATTTGTTTATTAGTCAATGGCCTCTGTTCGCGGCAAGACGAGCGGAATAAGTAGAAAAACAGCCTGGTTAACGGTCACCTCTCAGCGCGAGCTAATTCCTCATCTCTGGCTCATCGATACTGACCAGTAATTAAGCGCTGGAGCAGAGGCTAATGTCGATCCCGACTGACAAACAAACAAACACGAACTTTACATAATCACCGTATCACTTAGGAATAGATTACGGATGATTTCTTCAGTGATTTGACAGGTTAAATGAAGCAATACCCGAGCACCTGGTCTCGTGGCACGCGCATCGCTCGCGCGAGGAGGAAGCAATCCGTAATGCTGACATGCGCTCTGGGACCACGAGCCAGCATCATCGGCTGCTTAAATTGGCTGCTTCAGATTCCTGCGATAACAATCTTACGTAATTTAAGTAGTCGCCACTTCAGCCACCATGATGGAAATCAGACGAATTTGTGCACAAACACAAACTATAGACACAATAATTATTAAGGCAACATATTATGTTTCATGTCTAAACTGCCTGTTTCTATTGCAAAACGTGTCCTTCGAAATTAGTTAAATTTGCCTTAAACAAAAATAAGAGTTATAGATGACAGACCTGGGTTAGATTTCACAAATCTTTCCAGAACTTCGCCGTGAAGTTAATTTCTATGACAACTGAAAGCAGATTGGCTAAAATTTTAATTTCTCATGGAGATGTGCAGTTAGAATCTTTTAAGCTCTACGTTTTATGAAATCCACACATATTTCAAACTATAATGAATACTCGTGAACTATGTACAAACTTTTATGAGCGACGAATTGATTCGCTAATGTTGAACTGCCTGAATTGTACATGCTCCTGTCAATAAATTCCGACTTTTAGCCCGACCTTCTGCCTCTCCTTGTCAGTTCTTGAATCTTGTTTACCGCATTAAGTAAGCTCGCAGAATGTTGTTGACGAGATAAATTCATGAATACTTAGATGTAATTAGTAATTTTCTGGCTTTCTGACAATCGCCAGAAGTTTGCTGTCCAAGCCACTACCCGTGCCAATTAATTCTTACCTAAGGTCGACTTGACCAGTCATTAGGCCATACTGTCCAAATCAATTCGCCCGATGTTAATACCGGACGTGAGATTAACCAGCCAAGCAAATAAACAACTGTTGTCTTGTTTTACATGACTATTAAGCGCAGATAACATCCGGGGATAACTGAATCGTGATGGCGAGTACACAACTATTTGTCAGTAATTATTGGCACGTACATCAATAATGGCATAGCTGATTCATAATCATGTAGCCGGACTTGCATGCGAGATAGTAAGACGGGGAGTGAGAGATGATGGGAGGGGTGGGGTGTTAGAGGAACGAGCCGAGAATGACACAACAGTTGTAGCTAAATGGCGAGAGATATGAGGGATGGAGAAAGTCGATGGTGGAAGAAGATGAGATGAACAATAAAAAGCAATTGAAAGATAGCCAGGAGGACGGATGGACGGACATTGACTTCTACTGAAATGGAGACATATGTAGTATATGAGAGAGCTGCCTGTGGGGTAGAACTGACTCTGTGCTATCAACTGTTGCCTATAATAAAAATCTCTCATTGAAAGATACGAAAACTTACTGATATGCACTCCCAATGAGGTGTCTCTATCAGGTTGGAACTAGATGAACTAACACCAAATAGATATTCGGGTATGGCAATAAGGGGCCGGCTTCTGTCTAACTAGCAAATATACCAAAAGATCCATGTAAATTTGTTCCAGGGAATTTGGTAGGGCAACAAGCGTGGCCACTTTTCCAATCCAAATTTAATTATTTTTAATGGTTGGGTTTTGATAGCGAAATGGCGATAAGTCTTGCTGTTAGCTGAATAGAAATTTGACAGTTTTCGATCTGATTGTCCTATCGGATCAATGGCAATAATACATTCTTTTGCCCTGGAACCAAATGTGTGCATTTTCTACCAATGTTCCTTCAATTCTGACCAAAAGGTCGGTCTTTTTAGTCAAGTTTTAGAACATTTAGAACTTATATTTTCATGTAATGTATATAAATGTTTGTCTTTCCAGTCAAGTGTTCATGTATGTCATGTTCCTAGTTCAACTATTCGTGTTGCAGGTCAGTGATTAACTAGACTCTTGGTCCTCTTGTTTTACATGCAACTCCATAGAACTTCATTTAACTCATTCATGGTTAAGTTATGTCAAGAAAATCAAAATATCTACTAATTGAATGTCCATTTGCAGGCCACCAGAAGACTATTTTTGAAAATTGTCTACTAAAATAACTGACTCTGTTATCGAGCCTGTCATTTCAGTTGCCGGTGTTGGCCAGTTTCGACATGAAATGAGGAATCAGTAGGCCTTCAATGTCTCGCCGTATGATCTACCTACAGGCAAAATGGCCTATCAAGGTAGTACATGATAAGTATAAGTATAAGTATAAGTATAAGTATAAACTAAGTTTTTCCTCACAGTTTCTAAACTGTTCTGTACCCCTTTGAAGACTGAGGCTTTGCATCCAAAATGAGGCCATGCATCAGTGGTGATTTCAAAATTATAACGATCTTGAATCATTGGACGAATTTCTAATTTTTGAAACATTTTGCAGTTTTATATGTAGCGATGATAAACTAATTATCTTATATTTAATTATATGTAGGGAGCTTTGAGGTATTATAGAATTGTCACTCATTAATCACAGGTCCGTAATACCATAATGTTACCTACGTAAAATTAGTAACATGGCTGGGTAAACGTGTGGTCTCTGTGTGATATTGTTCAGGCTATGCGTGAATTGGCTCATCCTAGGTCAAGTTCAACTCGCTTACTATAGTCGGTTTGCTGGTTTACTGAACATGCGCAGTTGCTATGCCAAGTCAGATGCTATATAGTCACACTAAATATAGTTCGTTTGGTTCCAGATTCCCCCATTGAATTACTATTGCAGAAAAGTTGGAGCACGGTACCAGTCTCCATTAACCTTTTTTATCGCCTGTTTTGATGGCCTACGAAAATATGTTACTTTTGTCCGCTAAGGCGTCAAAAAGCGTCCATATGACATAAAGTGGGAAGGAATAGGGGCTTGGGAACATTGACATATAATGGGAAAGCATAATTTCATCAAACCTAAGTTATTTAGTGAAATATGTACACTTTAATATGCATTTATTCGTGGCAAGCAATCGGTGTCCGCCATTTTGAAATTTACTCATATTACGCACTAACCATCTGAACCGAGCTCGGGTACTCATTTGACTATAGTTGACTAGCTAGTTAACTATTTGAAGTTCGACTCGGAATCTAGTTAGCTATAGCTAACTATGGTTAGGAGTCGAACTTGACCCTATACACATAATCAACAATGGTGCGGCAGTTGTCCCGTTATGGTCTATCATCCTCCTACATACAATGTAACATCCGTGGTCCTTTGGTAACGTGCAATTTAACATCGGTGGTCCTCTGGTAACGTGCAATGTAACATCTGTGGTCCTCTGGTAACGTGCAGTGTAACATCTGTGGTCCTCTGGTAACGTGCAACGCAACATCCGTGGTTCTCTGGTAACATGCAACGTAACATCCGTGGTCCGCTGGTAATGTGCAATGTAACATCCGTGGTCCTCTGGTAACGTGCTCGACTAGTAAAACAATGCTGGTGGGTTCCAATCCTGCTGCTACCAAATGGGCACCAAAGGTGCGAAGCCCGTCGTGAAATGGATGTGTCTCATGGTGCGTGAATAACCCATTAAATTTAATGGAATTTAAACGACTGTATATAGACTATAGATTCTATAGACTATATATTAAACGACTGGATATAGGACTTACAGTATCTGGATGTTATGCTAGAAGAGGTTCAGTGACTTACGGTATCTGATTATTACGCTAGAAGAGGTTACCCTACTTACGATACATGGCTGTTATGCTAGGAAGAGGTTCCGAGACTTACAGTATCTGGATGTTATACTAGAAGCGGTTCAGTGGCTTACGGTATCTGGCTGTTATGCTACAAGAGCTTCCAGGGCGTATGGTATCTAGCTGTTATGCTAGGAAGAGGTTCCGTGACTTACACTATCTGACTGTTATGCTACAAGAGGTTCCGGGGCTTACTGTATCTGACTGTTATGCTAGAAGAGGTTCCGGGGCTTACTGTATCTGACTGTTATGCTAGAAGAGGTTTCGGGGCTTACAGTATCTGACTGTTATGCTAGAAGAGGTTCCGAGGCTTACTGTATCTGACTGTTATGCTAGAAGAGCTTCCGGGGCTTACTGTATCTGACTGTTATGCTAGAAGAGGTTCCGGGGCTTACTGTATCTGACTGTTATGCTAGAAGAGGTTTCGGGGCTTACGGTATCTGACTGTTATGCTAGAAGAGGTTCCGGGGCTTACTGTATCTGACTGTTATGCTAGAAGAGGTTCCGGGGCTTACTGTATCTGACTGTTATGCTAGAAGAGGTTTCGGGGCTTACGGTATCTGACTGTTATGCTAGAAGAGGTTCCGGGGCTTACTGTATCTGACTGTTATGCTAGAAGAGCTTCCGGGGCTTAGGGTATCTTACTGTTATGCTAGAAGAGGTTCCGGGGCTTACTGTACCTGACTGTTATACTAGAAGATGGACACTTGGTGTTAGCTGTCCTCATTATGGGCATATGCTCCCTAGTCTGTGAAGAACCAACCATCTGTCTACATTATATCGAAAGTATGAACCGTAAAATAATGACATTCTCCGATATTTATTAAACCATTTAAAGGATACATTTGGCCAATAATATAAAATGTGTTTGCTTTTTAGTGTCTACCGATATCCCAAGAGAAGATTTTTTTTTAATTTTAAAACTGGAATCACTGGCTCAATAATCGAAGCAGTTAATCTTCTCTTGGTGCACAAATGGACATTCTTCAAAGCCGTAAGAAAGGTCGGTTCTTGCCGGCTTCGAAATAAAATGGTTAAAGCGAATTTTGTAAAATTGGTTTGGCTAAATTGTATATAATTGAAATGGCGTTAAAAGGTTTTCTTCTTCTTCTTCTTCTTCTTCTTCTTCATCTTCTTCTTATTCTTCTTCGCGTATAGTTGCCATGCCATTATCGATACACTTGCAATCTAATCCGGCCGTTATGTATTTATTATTAATACTATGTGATTGTTGGGCGTGATAATCCGCTCTGTTGTTTTGTTTTAGCGCGCCGCTAATTTGCCTAAGCACCTGTTAGTGTTCTTCCTGTGTTTTTGTTGTCTAAAATATGTCTTTGATCTTCTAGATCATAAATCATACCATAAATTTTTGGCATGACTTTCACCTAACACTTTCAACTCAGCGACAATCTGCCACGTAATACCTGCGCTAAGTAATATTTCATTTAATAGGCACCTATATTGAAAGTAATTTTACAGATACGAGGATTTGTTTCACAACAAAACATTCAGTCAAGACAGCGTTTTTGTACAGGTGTGTTGAAATTTAGATAATCGCGATTTAGAGATAAGATTGTTGTTTAGACCTGCAACGTGTTGGCATTGTCGCAAACTAAAACATCTATTGTTCACACACCTTCACCTAATACTGGCAATTATCACATTCACGCTTGTTTCTGGGAGGCGGGTAAATTAAAACAATACAATGTAACACATTCCCAATAACAGGGATTTAAGTTTGCATAAAAATAGTTCTTGATGTTGATAGTAAATTTAGTAGAAAACACGTCATCAGAAATCAAATAAATTATCCATCCTTTCCTTGATTGCCAGAATGGTACTTTAGCATGCCCGGCTTGTTAGCTTATGTCGCGGTGGCCGTCCGTCCTCAGTCCGTTGTCATTCACCAATTATGTCCCATTTGGCACTGTTCTTCAACGTGATGCTTTTGGCCTTCACGGCTTTGTCTTTTGGGCAACCTTATTTTATCAGTTCGCGTGGTACTCTAAGCATCTTTTGGTCAACCTTATTTTATCAGATCACGTGGTATTCTAAGTAGGTATTCTAGCCATCTAATTGAGCGCTGCTCAATCTCCAAGACAATACAGTACAGATAAAAATACCTTAACATGTGTGCTGAATGTTTTTAAGATAATGGACCTTTCCAGTTTATCAATCAATCTTATGACGTCATAATCAACTATGTGACGTGGAGGCTGTGATATAAGGAATGACGACATGAAGGACGTAAAAAAGCTCGTCACTGGCGCTTAATTTATGCCGGATTAAGCGTATTTGTACGAATTGTATGTCTTTACGATTTAATACACATGATGTTGAATATTTTGACGAAATTTGTCAAATTAGTTTCAAAAAGTGGGTCTAGCTTAGCTAGAGATGGTCGTGGTATAGCTAAAACTCGAGTCCTCTATTGGATTAGAAGGCATTGTTGCATAAGGCAGCAAGTCTTCACATGCAATTAGGCCTATGCTCAAAATATCCAATATAAGAGTTCTTACATTGTGTTTAAAATTGTACGAACTAACATGTTTCTACTTTGGAACTATGTTTAGCTATATCTGAGTTATATGTATGTATGATTACTGTATTCTGCGGCTGTAACTGTAGCATCATCTTCTTCGCTGTTGACCACTGCCTTGTCCTCAGCCATGTATGTATGATTACTGTATTCTGCGGCTGTAACTGTAGCATCATCTTCTTCGCTTCTGACCACTGCATTGTCCTCAGCCATGTATGTATGATTACTGTATTCTGCGGCTGTAACTGTAGCATCATCTTCTTCGCTGTTGACCACTGCCTTGTCCTCAGCCATGTATGTATGATTACTGTATTCTGCGGCTGTAACTGTAGCATCATCTTCTTCGCTGTTGACCACTGCCTTGTCCTCAGTCATGTATGTATGATTACTGTATTCTGCGGCTGTAACTGTAGCATCATCTTCTTCGCTTCTGACCACTGCCTTGTCCTCAGCCATGTATGTATGATTACTGTATTCTGCGGCCGTAACTGTAGCATCATCTTCTTCGCTTCTGACCACTGCCTTGTCCTCAGCCATGTATGTATGATTACTGTATTCTGCGGCTGTAACTGTAGCATCATCTTCTTCGCTTCTGACCACAGCCTTGTCCTCAGCCATGTATGTATGATTACTGTATTCTGCGGCTGTAACTGTAGCATCATCTTCTTCGCTGTTGACCACTGCCTTGTCCTCAGCCATGTATGTATGATTACTGTATTCTGCGGCTGTAACTGTAGCATCATCTTCCTCGCTTTTGACCACTGCCTTGTCCTCAGCCATGTATGTATGATTACTGTATTCTGCGGCTGTAACTGTAGCATCATCTTCTTCGCTTTTGACCACTGCCTTGTCCTCAGCCATGTATGTATGATTACTGTATTCTGCGGCTGTAACTGTAGCATCATCTTCTTCGCTGTTGACCACTGCCTTGTCCTCAGCCATGTATGTATGATTACTGTATTCTGCGGCTGTAACTGTAGCAGCATCTTCCTCGCTTTTGACCACTGCCTTGTCCTCAGCCATGTATGTATGATCACTGTATTCTGCGGCTGTAACTGTAGCATCATCTTCTTCGCTTCTGACCACTGCCTTGTCCTCAGCCATGTATGTATGATTACTGTATTCTGCGGCTGTAACTGTAGCATCATCTTCTTCGCTTTTGACCAATGCCTTGTCCTCAGCCATGTATGTATGATCACTGTATTCTGCGGCTGTAACTGTAGCATCATCTTCTTCGCTTCTGACCAATGCCTTGTCCTCAGCCATGTATGTATGATTACTGTATTCTGCGGCTGTAACTGTAGCATCATCTTCTTCGCTTCTGACCACTGCCTTGTCCTCAGCCATGTATGTATGATTACTGTATTCTGCGGCTATAACTGTAGCATCATCTTCTTCGCTTCTGACCATTGCCTTGTCCTCAGCCATGTATGTATGATTACTGTGTTCTGCGGCTGTAACTGTAGAATCATCTTCTTCGCTTCTGACCACTGCCTTGTCCTCAGCCATGTATGTATGATTACTGTATTCTGCGGCTGTAACTGTAGCATCATCTTCTTCGCTTCTGACCACTGCCTTGTCCTCAGCCATGTATGTATGATTACTGTATTCTGCGGCTGTAACTGTAGCATCATCTTCTTCGCTTCTGACCACTGCCTTGTCCTCAGCCATGTATGTATGATTACTGTATTCTGCGGCTGTAACTGTAGCATCATCTTCTTCGCTTCTGACCACTGCCTTGTCCTCAGCCATGTATGTATGATTACTGTATTCTGCGGCTGTAACTGTAGCATCATCTTCTTCGCTTCTGACCACTGCCTTGTCCTCAGCCATGTATGTATGATTACTGTATTCTGCGGCTGTAACTGTAGCATCATCTTCTTCGCTTTTGACCACTGCCTTGTCCTCAGCCATGTATGTATGATTACTGTATTCTGCGGCTGTAACTGTAGCATCATCTTCTTGGCTTCTGACCACTGCCTTGTCCCCAGCCATGTATGTATGATTACTGTATTCTGCGGCTGTAACTGTAGCATCATCTTCTTCGCTTCTGACCACTGCCTTGTCCTCAGCCATGTATGTATGATTACTGTATTCTGCGGCTGTAACTGTAGCATCATCTTCTTCGCTGTTGACCACTGCCTTGTCCTCAGCCATGTATGTATGATTACTGTATTCTGCGGCTGTAACTGTAGCATCATCTTCTTCGCTTTTAACCACTGCCTTGTCCTCAGCCATGTATGTATGATTACTGTATTCTGCGGCCGTAACTGTAGCATCATCTTCTTCGCTTTTGACCACTGCCTTGTCCTCAGCCATGTGTGTATGATTACTGTATTCTGCGGCTGTAACTGTAGCATCATCTTCTTCGCTTCTGACCACTGCCTTGTCCTCAGCCATGTATGTATGGTTACTGTATTCTGCGGCTGTAACTGTAGCATCATCTTCTTGGCTTCTGACCACTGCCTTGTCCTCAGCCATGTATGTATGATTACTGTATTCTGCGGCTGTAACTGTAGCATCATCTTCCTCGCTTTTGACCACTGCCTTGTCCTCAGCCATGTATGCATGATTACTGTATTCTGCGGCTGTAACTGTAGCATCATCTTCTTCGCTTTTGACCACTGCCTTGTCCTCAGCCATGTATGTATGATTACTGTATTCTGCGGCTGTAACTGTAGCATCATCTTCTTCGCTTTTGACCACTGCCTTGTCCTCAGCCATGTATGTATGATTACTGGATTCTGCGGCTGTAACTGTAGCATCATCTTCTTCGCTTTTGACCACTGCCTTGTCCTCAGCCATGTATGTATGATTACTGTATTCTGCGGCTGTAACTGTAGCATCATCTTCTTCGCTTTTGACCACTGCCTTGTCCTCAGCCATGTATGTATGATTACTGTATTCTGCGGCTGTAACTGTAGCATCATCTTCTGCACTTTTGACCACTGCCTTGTCCTCAGCCATGTATGTATGATTACTGTATTCTGCGGCCGTAATAGTAGACACATCCTACAGCCACAATCAGTCCTTCTTCACTTTTGCCCACTGTGTTTTGATCTCAGCCAAAAGCTTTAACATCCTCAGGTTCATTTTTTATTTGACTGTACTGAGTCATCCTTTCACCTCGAAGCACGCTTAACAGATTTATGCAATGACGTCCTCTCCTGACTTTGTATTTGCTTTCTCCCAGTAGGCCGAATTTCAAGGCATTCTGTGTTGGTGTGTGTCTTCTGACATCCTTAGCACATGGCCAAACATGGACCATTTTTGCTGGGCGACTTTTACGGACAGCGGCGATGTATTACACATCTTGTGTAGCGAATCCTTGGAAATTATGCTGTCTGGCCATCGGTGTCCAGTGATGGTGCGTTGGTGTTTGCGATGGCAGGCATCAAGTTTATCTAAGGCTGCCTATGGAGCTACCTAGATGTTACAGTTATATGGCATTAAGGATACGCAGGTTGCGTTATATAAACGTAGTCTCTGTCAAGGACATCTTTGA
Organism: Chaetoderma sp. LZ-2023a; assembly: GCA_034401795.1. Taxonomy (NCBI): domain Eukaryota; kingdom Metazoa; phylum Mollusca; class Caudofoveata; order Chaetodermatida; family Chaetodermatidae; genus Chaetoderma; species Chaetoderma sp. LZ-2023a. The sequence goes on from CM067367.1 coordinate 118,069,795, forward strand.
TCTACGAATCCATAGCTTTCACATGGACTGGAAAGCTATTTTCCCCATGCCGCAGCGTACAGCACTGGCAGCAGTACTACAAAGTCGTGAGCCCAGGATTTTATTTCCCTCCGGTGTACGCCGCCACGAAGTGGATCGTCATTTTCCTTAGTTGCTTTTGTCAGAAGTCATTGAGCATTCTCAGAACACGTTAATTGTGACCATTGGGTATAGCTTAAATACCCTCCACTGACACCTCATCCACACTTGGTTAGCGAATGGACCTTCCGGTTTTAGCTATGCCCCGTCCATCTCGAGCTAAGCTCCACCAACACCTCGCTCGTGCTGGGATCGATCGATCCTTGAACTCACTGACTATCAATTTCCAGAAAATTATACAGGTAGGCTGTTGAATATTTTGAAGCTAATCTGACTGGGCGCTGTTGCTGCCATGGTAGCCATACAATTCGTACAACAACGTTTAGTCCGTTACCAATTATGCGTTCGTGACGTATTTATCTACGTCATTCATGATGCCATTGATCATGGCGTCATCCTACACGTCACGTAGTGAATTATGACGTCATATGATGGATGGATAAACTGGAAAGGTCCATGGAACTTGATAATAGCCCTCTTGTTATTGTATTGCTGCGGTCTCCCTGACCTAATGGCATGTATACTAGTGTTTAGTCAGAATATTCAAAAAGACCAATATGACTAAAAATATTGGCCTAGAATACGAATATACGATTTTTATTTATGAAAAATTACAAATTTGTCTTGGAATGGATTGAAAACAAAATGGTTGCCAAAATGTTGTTTGGCCTGATCAATGATCACCTTCAAGGTTCTGCATTGACTTGATTTAGTATTAATTTTAAATTGGATAGTTACGATGGTATCCGACATATTGGTGACGTGTATATAAATCTGCATTATGGATGTTTCAACCGCCATGACGCGTACATTTTTCAAAGGATCACCTACTACGTTGGTTGGCCATTGTCATTGGCGCCTAAAGATGTATGTTGATTTGTTTTGGCCGAAGGTAAACGGTTAAAGGTTACCCCTTATGGTCAAAGTTAGTAGTTTGAAATGGCTGTTGACCTTAACAGTTCAATGGTCATATAAGAAGTGGCCCCACGACACACAAGGTCACCCCTTTAAAGAAATTGTTCATCTATACGCCCATGGTTTTTATTGAAAAATGCAGCTTGATTTTGTGGAACAAAGGTCAAGGTCATTTCTTGGTGTCAAGATAACCATTTATGACATCACAGTGAGATGTTTCGATTTTGGAAAACTAAACTTCCTTAATCACACAAATTCAGTTCAATGACCATATTAGAAAATACCATATAACCTATATATAGATGTCCAGACTGAAGTGTAGACCATTACAGGCAGAAGTTGAAAACAAACTCTTTTTTTCAAAATGCCCGCGTTTTTCGTCTGATCGACTAAACTTTTGATAAATTCCTAATTGCTATAATTTCTTGATTAGGTATCGAGTAGGTAGCTATTTCATATTTGAATCCCTAGAATAGGATTAGAGAAATCTGGTTTTTTAACCTAAGGAGTCTCCAATAGGAAACATATCATACACATATTTAAACTACATTTTCAACGCCTCTCTCCATCCAGGACACATAGGCAATCTCTTTCAATCCTCTCTGCCTCTCTCAACCCAGGGCACATAGGCAATCTCCTGCACTCCTCACGGCTTCTCTCTACCCAGAAAACATAAGCACTCTCCTGCACTCCTCACTGCCTCTATCTACCCAGAACACATATGCATTCCCCTTGACTCCTCACTACCTCTCCCCACCCAGGACACATAGACAGTCTCCTGTACTCCTCACTGCCTCTCTCCACCCCAGACACATAAACAATCTCTTGCACTACTCACTGCTTCTCTCCACCAGGAAACATAAGCAATCTCCTTCAAACCTCACTGCCCCTCTCCACCCAAGAAACATAGACAATCTCATTCACTCCTCACTGCCTCTCTCCACCCAGGAAACATAGGCAAGCTCCTTCACTCATGCTTCCTCTTTCCTCTCAGGAAGCATAGACAATCTCCTTCAGTCCTCACTGCCTATCTTCACCCGTGACACATAAACAATCTTCTTCACCCCTTACTGCCTCTCTCCACCCAGAACACATAGACAATCTCATTCACTCCTCACTGCCTCTCTCCACCCGTGACACATAGACAATCTCATTCACTCCTCACTTCCTCTCTCCCCTCTCAGGAAACCTAGACAATCTCCTTCACTCCTCGCTGCCTCTCTCCTCCCAGGACACATAGACAATCGCCTTCATTCCTTACTGCCTCTTTCAACCCAGGAAACAGAGACAATCGCCTTCAGTCAGCATCGCCTCTATCCAACTAGGAAACATAGACAATCTCATTCTGCCCTCGCTGTCAATCTTCACTCAGAAAACATAGACAATCTCTTTCCCTCCTTACAGCCTCTTTCCACCCAGGAAACATAGACAATCTCCCTCACTCATGCTTCGTCTTTCCTCTCGGGAAGCATAGACAATCTCCTTCAGTCCTCACTGCATCTCTCCACCCGTGACACATAAACAATCTCCTTCACCCCTTACTGTCTCTCTCCACCCAGAACACATAGACAATCTCATTCACTCCTCACTGCCTCTCTCCACCCGTGACACATAGACAATCTCATTCACTCGTCACTGCCTCTCTCCTCTCAGGAAACATAGGTAATCTCCTTCACTCTTCACTGCCTCTCTCCTCCAAGGTCAATCGCCTGCATTCCTTACTGCCTCTTTCAACCCAGGAAACAGAGACAATCCTCTTCAGTCAGCATCGCCTATCTCCACCCAGGAAACATAGACAATCTCATTCGCTGCTAACTGCCTCTCTCCTCCCAGGAAACATAGACAATCTCATTCACTCGTCACTGCCTCTCTCCTCCCAGAAAACATAGACAATCTCATTCACTCCTCACTGCCGCTCTCCTCCTAGAAAATATAGACAATCTCATTCACTCCTCACTGCCTCTCTCCTCCCAGGAAACATAGACAATCTCATTCACTCCTCACTGCCTCTCTCCTCCCAGGAAACATAGACAATCTCATTCACTCCTCACTGCCTCTCTCTCCCCCCAGGAAATAGAGACAAGCTCATTCACTCCTCACTGCCTCTCTCCTCGTAGGAAACATAGACAATCTCTTTCACTCCTTACTGCCTCTCCCCACCCAGAAAACATAGACAATCTCTTCACTTCCCACTGTGTTCATGAAACATAGACGATCTCCTTCAATCCTTACTGCCGAGATCGCCCCACCCAGAAAACATAGACAATCTCCTTCACTCCTCCCTGCCTCTCTCAACCCCGGAACCAAAGACAATGACTTTAACTCCTCACTGCCTCTCCCCACCCAGGAAAAATGCCCAATCTTCCTCACTCCTCAATGCCTCTCTCCACCCAGGAAACATAGACAATCTCCCTCACTCCTCACTGCTTTTCTCTACCCAGCAAACATAGACAATCATCTTCACTCGGCCCTCCCTCTCTCAACCCTGTATATGACCCGTGGGTATGCATGTCTCATAGACTAGCTGTTTAACATGGACCTGAACTATACGCTGTCCAAACAAATTAATCATCATTGTTACTCGATTCGAATCCAGTGAAAAAGACAAAATGGAAAAGTCAATAAATTATATTTTCTATCCGTTTTATGTTTCATACTACAAAATTAAGAAAGATTTGATATTTGAGGACCTAGAAATAGGGGCGTGATAATTGACAAGCAAACATAATTAACAACAGGAATCGTGGATAATTAAACTGTAATAAATAGAAATCAGATTGTGTCTGGTGTGAATGAGAACTAGGAGAGAATAGAAATCAGATTGTGTCTGGTGTGAATGAGAACTAGGAGAGAATACGGATCAGATTGTGTCTGGTATGAATGAGAACTAGGAGAGAATACGGATCAGATTGTGTCTGGTGTGAATGAGAACTAGGAGAGAATACGGATCAGATTGTGTCTGGTATGAATGAGAACTAGGAGAGAATACGGATCAGATTGTGTCTGGTGTGAATGAGAACTAGGAGAGAATACGGATCAGATTGTGTCTGGTGTGAATAAGAACTAGGAGAGAATACGGATCAGATTGTGTCTGGTGGGAATGGGAACTAGGAGAGAATACGGATCAGATTGTGTCTGGTATGAATGAGAACTAGGAGAGAATACGGATCAGATTGTGTCTGGTGTGAATCAGAACTAGGAGAGAATACGGATCAGATTGTGTCTGGTGTGAATAAGAACTAGGAGAGAATACGGATCAGATTGTGTCTGGTGTGAATGGGAACTAGGAGAGAATACGGATCAGATTGTGTCTGGTATGAATGAGAACTAGGAGAGAATACGGATCAGATTGTGTCTGGTGTGAATGAGAACTAGGAGAGAATACGGATCAGATTGTGTCTGGTGTGAATGAGAACTAGGAGAAAATACGGATCAGATTGTGTCTGGTGTGAATGAGAACTAGGAGAGAATACGGATCAGATTGTGTCTGGTGTGAATGAGAACTAGGAGAGAATACGGATCAGATTGTGTCTGGTGTGAATGAGAACTAGGAGAGAATACGGATCAGATTGTGTCTGGTGTGAATGAGAACTAGGAGAGAATACGGATCCGATAGCTGCTATTCAAACCAATAACTTACATCCAGTAAATTAAAATGTAAATAGTCCAAAAACAAGATGTTTATCAGATGTCGACAGAAAACCACAACAGCATTAGCATCGCATATCTCAACCATTATCGAGGCACGCGCGTTCTGCCTACTTAAACATGGAGATGGCTGTGGGCATAAAGACACCCCATACACACCCCTTTGTCAAAACAGAGAAGAAATACATAAGCATTATGGAAGTAACTCTTAATAAAAATTCCACCTAAACTCCGCTGTACATATGGTCTCTTAATGAGCACATATAGAATGGCTATTACTAGAAGATGAAGTCGAGCGTGTGGCCGACCGGCAATTTACATCAGCAATTCCATCATAAGTCACTCCCATCTGCCAGTAATGCAAATCGTTTACGTTTGAGTGGAGAAAATCTACGACGATATATACATATGTAGCGGAGGATGAAATGCACTCACCCCTCCCGTTCCGAAAGTTGCACAACATCACTAATAGCCTTTATGTCTGAGTGGGTTATATGACGGATGGACAATGTCGCTAGCTGCGGTTTCAGGGCGCAGTAATTTGTAGTGCTCAAAAGGATCCTGACGGTTACATATGTACCTCAGCACGCCAAACACTTGCGCCATGCGAAGTAGTTCTAATAATAACCATTTTCATTATGAATTCTCAAACTGTTTCATAAAAACTACGAATATTACCGATTACTTAATTATGAAGGTGTTTGACTAAAGTGATGGCAGCTACCAATTTGAGTCACATTGTTTATCTGATAGTTAGGAGTTAGGGGCGACGTATGACATGACAGATATAGCAGTAATACGGCGCTTAGATTCAGCATGGCTAATCGCTTCCAATCACGCGACCTATAAGCGGCTATGTCCTGGAGACTAATATACAAAGGTAGAACTTTGCATTGTGTCGTGTGGCTTCGCAGACCAGCGTCTTAACTCTTCGAGACTTCTTTCTGCATCTCCAAAACTTCCCACAATGCATTTAGCAGAACAACAACAAGAGAATGGTGTTATTATATATTGAGAACAACTTGCGTTAATCTGTTTTCGGGCTCCGAATGAGGAGCGCTGGTGTTTAGGCAGTCACGGTAATTTCTTGGCTGGCTTACCGTCAGAGTTCCACCTTGCCCTCCGTGTATGTCTCTCACAGAGACTTCAGCTGGTGTACATAAATCATACCGCTATAACGCGTGTTTGCAAAATATACCGGCACTTTAGTTAAGTGGCCGTTTGCTCGCAGCGCGCTGGCTTGTCAGCGCCTGTTTACAAGACTAGCAGGAACCCGGCCGCCAGCCAGACACGGACGATTTCAAGGAAAACACATCACTATAGGTTGATGTGGCATTGTAGAGGACTGAGAGGGCGAATTGTTTTTCAAGTTAATTACCCTGGATGCTTTGTGCACGTGAAGATATCTACCAGCATCTATCTAACATAACAAACACATTAACTGTGTAATTAACACTGGATAGAGCGCTGACAAAGACAGGTAGCTCTAGCCGACACCACCAAAGCTAACCACGCACCACCACCACCACCACCACCACCACCACCACCACCACCACCACCACCACCACCACCACCACCACCACCACCACCACCACCACCACCACCACCACCACCACCACCACACCCTCCGCCCACAAATATCATCATGCACCACTACCACCATTACTATTATCGCCCACCAGCACCGACATCAGAACCAGCACAACACCACCACTAACACCAACGCCAGCACACCAACATCATCCCCCAACCAACCCACTCACCTACCCACCAGCCCATCCACCCCACACCAACCAGAACCACAACTACCGCCTCTGCCATCACCACCACCCACCCAGCAACTTCACCCAACATCCACCGATGCCACCATGCACCACCACAACCACCACAAACACGACCACCACCACCGCCACTAACACCAACACCCACCCACCCCACTCTAACCACCACCACCAGCACCACCACCACCACCACCACCACCGCCGCCGCCGCCGCCTCCGCCACCAACGCCGCCACAACCGCCGCCGCCTCCGCCACCAACGCCGCCACAACCGCCGCCATCACCACCACCAGCAGCAACAGCAGCAGCAGCAGCAGCAGCAGCAGCAGCAGCACCACCACCACAACCACCACCACCACCACCACCACCACCACCACCACCACCACCACCACCACCACCAGCTCCGCCGCCACCACAGACGACTACGCCGACGACGCCACCATACTACTGCCCACAGACACAAAGGCGGCTTAGGTAGTTAACGAAGTCTTTATAGCGGCGCAATACACAAATTGCGCCGTTGACCATTGATCTTGAGACTTACACATTTGGATATTGGCGCGCCCGTTGGTTAACGGCGCAGAATCGATATCCAATCTCATATTTGCACCTATATCCAAATGATAGTGCTGCAATGACCAATAACCAAATGATAACGGTAGCAACAACCACACGTAATCTGACGCGTGCCTGGACATGTGATTGGACAATTTATCCTATAAGTCTATGCAATGGTGTTATGCTAGCGGTCAGCTAGACACGCCTGCATATGTTTTGTTAAGTTAGTAAGTGTGCTATTTTGTTGTAAACTATGAATAAAACGGCTTACTATATATTGAAAATGTTTATGAAATCATTTGCAACATAAAAACATCTGACACTGACCATTATGTTAATAAAGCTGTGTCTAAGTGGGCGTAGTTTAGTACCGTGAATCACCAACTGATATCATTTATATTACCCGCTTCAGTTATCATATGTATCGTGATCCTTACACCAATTACCATTTGGATTTTGGTCGTTGTACATATACCATTTGGATTTTGGTCCTTGTACCTATACCATTTGGATTTTGGTCCTTGTACCAATACCATTTGGATCGTGGTCCTTGCACCAATACCATTTGGATCTTGGTCCTTGCACCAATACCATTTGGATCTTGGTCCTTGTACCTATACCATTTGGATCTTGGTCCTTGCACCAATATCATTTGGATCTTGGTCCTTGCACCAATACCATTTGGAGTTTGGTCCTTGTACTAATACCATTTGGATCTTGTTCCTTGCACCAATACCATTTGGATCTTGGTCCTTGTACCAATACCATTTGGATCGTGGTCCTTGCACCAATACCATTTGGGTCTTGGTCCTTGCAACAATACCATTTGGATTGTGGGCCGTGCGCCGTTATCATTTGGTTATTGGTCGTTGTGCCAATATCATCTTGATATTGGTCCTTGCACCAATATCATTTGGTTTTTCGTGCTTGCACCGATATTTGATATTGGGGAAAATATGAGATTGGATATCGGTCCAGCACCATTGACCAACGGCTGCTCAAATATCCAAATGAAGACTGGTCCTACGCCATTTACCAACGGGCACGTCAATATTAAAATGTATATTGGCCCTGCGCCGTTTTAAAAATGGCGTCATTTTGGATATTCTTTCATTGCATCGGTACAAGATGTCAGGGTCACAGGACTCAATCTTCCTGACTGCTGACAAACCAAGTTATGTCCAAACAGTGATAGATAGTTGTGTGACTTGCGGCCTCTAGTCCTTACTCGATTGTTTGGTTCCACTTTTGGTCCTATGATCTCGTCACATATCTACAAGTGAGACAGTTGTGCCTACATGTACTTCTACCTGTGTCCGTGGACAGAGACACATCTTCCCGCAATATCCACTTCTAATTCAATGGCTGCATTACAAAAATCTCTATCCATCTTTTTTAATTGTTCGCATCCAGAAATCTGCGCAATAGTGTGTTATTTCTACATCCGTTTTACTATCAGCATATTTATTCCGACTTTCTATTACTGGATTTAATTGTTTTTGTTCCAGGTTTTCTGTCGCACCTACTATAGCTGTGTTTCCTAGTACTAAGGTATTAAATCCGGCTTGGCTCTTCCAGATCTAAGGTTGCTGCTTACTTGGAGAAATACTGTTATAAATTCATCAATCTAACTCCTGCACAGTATTGCAGCTTATTCGATAAACTGGTTCTACCCGTACTATGCTATGGGAGTGAGGTGTGGGGTTTCCATCAGGGACACGCAATTGAAAAGTGCCATTTCTGCAAACATTTATTAGGCATCAAACAAAGCACACCAAGCTGTATGGTCTATGGTGAGCTTGGGACGGTACAACATTACATAATTAGGGAATTACGAATAGTGAAATATTGGTTCAAACTTCAAAATTTCGAACCAAATAGAGTTGCGCGATGTATATATAGCGCTCTATGCTTTGATTTACGCGAGGCTGAGAATAATAACAACACTTGTAAAAATTCGGCAAGCTCATTAAGACATATGCTCGGTACTAGAGGTTTCAACGAAGTTTGGTTAGCGCAAGGTAATGGTATTAGTCAAAAACAGTTTTATCGAAGCCTATAAACAAAGGGCAATTGACAATTTTCATCAGGAATGGAGGTGGACCCTAGACACGGGTATTAAAACTAGGCTATGCAAGCACTTTGTTGATGATGGATCATATAAAGGCTATTTGGATATGGCATCAATAACCAAGTACCGACAGTCCTTGTGTAGACTACGAACTTGCTCCCGCAAACTACACATAGAATCAGGAAGATGGCATAAACGATTGCCAACCCCTATCTCAGAAAGGAAGTGCAATGTCTGCGACGATTTAGAGGATGGATATCATTTAATATTAGTCCGTCCAATTTATCAAAATTTAAAAAAAAAACCAATATATAAAACAATATTATTGGGGGAAAAACAGCGTCTTAAACTGCCATGCATTTACATTGAGAGACAAATATTTGACATAAGCATCTCCTCCCCTTATAGGTACGAACCAAAGATATACTCAACCTCCCCAAAGCGTCATGGGGAATATCTGGCCATAGTATTGGCTCAGTACAATGTTAGGTTGGGGTACAGGCGGTGAGTGGTGGTTAAATTCGCAATCATTTTTACGGCTAGCCTAACTCGTTATTCATAGATCTTAGACATACTGAATATAACAATTATGAAAATCATGATGATGGCGATGATAGACGACGGCTACGGCGGCTGCGGCAGCGGCGGCGGGGGCGACGACGATGACAACGACGACGATGATGAGGACGACGACGACGAGCCATCTCCTCCTTCAGTTTTCATCCAATCAACTCAAAACTTGCTCGTCAAAATTGCTCCGATCAACTTGAAATTTGGTGAACTTCTAGCTCTCATGTTGACTTGATTTGGTATCAAATTTAAAGTTGATCCGACCAATAGTTTTCAAGAAAATCAGATTTTGGTTTTCACATATCCCCATAGTAAACCTATGGGTAGCAATATTGGAACAGTGTTATCTCCTATAGTTTTCTTCCGCTGCTCTTCAAAACTGGCCAGATTCCAGAACATTGAGAAATCTAAAAAGTTTCCAATGAAAATGTTAATATCTCCCTTGGGGTCAAGGTCAATCATTGGTAAAGCTTCCAATTTTCATGTTTGGTATAAGTTACCTGCCTTTCATCATTCAAGTTCAAAGATCATGTTCGAAGACACACCTTATTTCATCTCTCTATTAGAATAGGCTTTATACTATTTCTTCATGGCCAGACATCGCAGATTTACAGTTACTTCAGTAAATGTTCTCTAGTTACAATTGTAATATGTAACACTGCCGTAGTATCTGCCACATTCCTATGTTATGTAACTTACACGCAAGGGCCGACTATCCATCCATCCATCCATCCATCTATCCATCCATCCTTCTTAACACCTCTTGTGTCAACTTAAACTGACCAAAACAACTGTGCAGTTGTCTTCAGACATGGCTATTTGAAAGGCCTAGAGAAGCGTATTTTTGAATGTTTATCACTAAAATGATTGGCTCGGTAACCGAGCCAGTCATTCTAGTGGTAACTTTTCAAAAATACTCTTCTCTCGGCCTGCAGATAGACACTGAAAACTTTGCCATCACCCCCCCCCCCCCTCCCCTTAATGGTCAAGCTGGCGAAAAAAATTTAAGTGGTAAATCTACATAAATAGTCTTCTAAAATTAAAATATCTGGAAAAATATTGAACATCAAAATGTTTAATTGATATATCAAGTAGTAATTTGAGCGCTTTGAGACGTTGTTGACACATGAGGGGGCTAATGGGCTGTGCCAGTCTTAATCCTGATTTACCTGTTATAAGCACGTGCTGGAAATATATATGTCAATCAAGTCTGATAAATTGCAGGTAGGATTCACGCCACTATACATCCAATTTGTGGTTCCTGGATGAGCAGGTTCAGTCTGAACTCTAGTAATAAGATAGCTGAGAGCTTCATGTGCAGCACCTGGACAAGCGTAGCCGACAAGTTTATGTTTTGTAGATCAGGCTGCCTATTCCATGCTTTATAGTTTCGTAACTTTCCCAAGGACAAACTCTCGACACTGGACTATTTTCGACAGAACTTCACCGGAACTGTGATAATGTATGATCATGAGTGCTGAAGAAATAGGTTCATTACAGTCACCAAGTGTTCTGAGTTCTATGGTATTCCAATATGGCCATTATACGTGCTTTCTAATACTAGAAATGAGCCAGAAAAACTTGCTTCTTTAATAACGAATTACACAGTAAAATATCTTGATATCCATAACATTATTTTGCAAGAGCAGATTTTATTCTCTCGTGTTCCGACCCTTTCCGTAATAAGGCTGCTCTGTCGTTCCGCCGGTAAAAATGATTCCACGAACATGATGATCCTCGCTATTCATTCCAGATGGACCTTCCCAGTTCATCCATCTATCATATGACGTCATAATGAACTATCTGACGTGTAGTCGTAATCAATTACAGCATAAATGACTCGATTTAGTCTGTCTTAAACGCTTAATAGTCCGACACGTTGTACGAATTGTATGTTTTACTATTTAATAAACATTCTGTTTGAAACTAATTTGACTGGGCACCCAATTAAATTAGTTTCGAAATATTCAACAGCTTGCCTGTATAGTATTCTGGAAGTTGATAGTCATGGAGTTCAGAGATCTATCGATCCCATGACGAGCGTGGTGTGGGTGGAGCTTAGCTAGAGATGGGCGGGTCATTGCTAAAACTGGAAAGGTTCATTGTTTGGAGTCTGTTGTGTGGCCCGTGCTATAAGAAAGAACAACAATACTCGAAAGTATCTTTGGCAATACTGTAATGAATATTGAGGATCATAATGTTCAGGAAATCTGCTTTAAAAGATCCTAACCGGCTCTCGGTTCTAGTCTAATTCTGAGTTCATTTGCTCTCGTTACTTCTCAGTTAGGTATATTAGAATAGTCTCTGATGTTACGCCACTTTCACCTGTAAATTCGCAATGCTTCTCGCTGGTGTTCCTTCTTTAAGAATTTAATTCAAGATCGGAGGCAACCTCCATACTCTATATACGGGGAGCACTTTCCCAGCCACTTCGAGTCCAATGTAAAACTGGCAAATAGCGAGAGGAATTAAATACTGTTTTCTGTTACAAAGATGATGAGCTACCAGTGGATGCCCGGATGTAGGCTCTTGACAACTGGTGATAGTGATGGAAGACCATTGTGTGCGATTCTTCAGACTCCATCTCCTTAGAATAAGTTCTGACTTTGCTATAGCTGGGAAGCGGCTCAGATTGATTTTGAAACGAGCATATGTAATAATTCAATGATAAAGACACACCCGGCCACATTCTCGTGACACCGTTACGACGTCACAGAAGAGTAACCCTCTGCCGCCCGGCCATGGTGAATTAGTCGCTTGGCCTGTAATAAGTAATAGAGGATTCCAGTTTTTCAGCCAATTTCATAAATCAACTACGTGGCGTGTAGGCTGACGTTATAATATATTACGTCATGACGGACACGATTTAGTACGTTTCAAACGCTTTAAAATGTCTTTACTATTTAATAATGTTTTGAAACTAATCTGACTGGGTTAACATATTCAACAGCTTACATGTATAGATTTCTGGAAATTGATAGTCAGGGAGTTCAGGGACCGATCGATCCCAACACGGTCGAGGTGTGGGTGAAGCTTAGTTAAGGATGGGCGGGGCTAAAACCTGGATTCCTCCATTAGATGTAATACTTTCTATGGCTCGCTCCAAAATCGTATCGAGACGTTAATTAATCTTTTGATATTAGTTAGATAGGCTGGTGTATTTTCCACTCAGGATTCTTTTCAGCTATCTAAGATCAGATCTCTTCGTGCATTTACTCTACACTTGTTCTTTTGGACTTCCTCCATC
>CM067367.1:118085221-118108028 GCA_034401795.1 Chaetoderma sp. LZ-2023a
TATGCCATTCAAACCAATTAATTGTCGCAATCAATTCTGAAAACTCTAGTAATGGTCGGTCGTCAAAATACATCCAGTATTGACAATTCCTGTCTATGACTGGTCTTGTCTGTGTATGTGTGAGCTGGCGCATTAACCCTTGTGCGGTTACGATAATCATGGGGACATAGGTGGTATTGTCGCGGGGTGTGGTTTCTGGTGACCTGTTCATGACTGAACCTCCTGGTCGCAATTGGCCGGTAAGGTGTATGCCAGCCAGCTAGGTCGCATACCAGTAGAACCGAAGGCATATCGATAAATCCAGGTATTACTGGTTGATACAAATGTTACCTTTTGCCAACAATGGTTGGGAAACGTTTTGGACTTTAACCTAAATTGATTGTAACTTAATTGGCCTAGAACTGGTCAAGCCATTGTTGAATCTCAAATCAGGAAACAAAATTTACGATTCCAATTATAAAAGGATAATGTAGGAAAGCACCATGTGACATGACAAACCTTTCCTCACAGTCTGGTATCAAGACACATTCTTATATTTATATTACCCACCACTTTCATGTTATTGTTATCATTCTAGCACCGCACATTACAGGGAGCGTTGAAATAAGAGAAACATCACCGATTAGCACTTGGATGAAATGATCACATCATGTTTCACCCTCAGGAACTGACAGACTGGATACCACTACCGGGTCATAGCGAATGATCGTCTTAGTAGGAACTGACAGACTGGATACCACTACCGGGTCATAACCAGGGATCGTCTTAGTAGGTATTACACCAGAGATATTGAATAGTTATATTGGTTAGACAGCCGACTTTGAGTTAGCATCTAGAACAGAAGAGTGTTCACGTACCAATCAATATGGGCGCCAGTGGTAGACTAGTCAAGAGGAGAGACCGGTCAAAGGGAGAGATGCGTTAAGCTAATCCCAGTTCATACCATATTTCCTAACCAGTCCGCTAGTACCTTTATCAAGTGCGGTGCCACTGGGTACACCGTACTTGTAGATCTGTCAGGACCTGTAAGGGATGCACTTTTACCCGAGCCGCGAAATGAGATCCGTTCCCCAAGCCTCGCCACCAGCTAGTGTAAATGATAATCGCAAACTGTTCTATATAATTGGCCCATGGTGACTTTTGTCATAATCTGGCAGAGTGATGTATCGTTGTACAGATCTTCTCCAATCCGAATTATGCACTGATCAAGCATTGATGTCAACGCCACACTCTAGCTGTCAGCGATATCCTCTGTCATTTATTCCCTGTCGGAGGATGAGGCACCAGCCTCCACAGATGACAGGCAGATATAGCATAGATAAAGTAACTATGGGATAGTATGATCAGCCGAACTCAGTACCAACATTCTTTTATCCCGACATTGGTTAACTATACTGTCTTAATCAATCTTTTAGTTGACTGAAAGAAGTCTGGTTATGCCTGTATAAATACTTTCAATTCTAGGCTTTCACACCCCATCATTCTGTAACAAACACTGGGATTGTTGCAATTTATTGAACGGTGATCGTATAATACTGATCCCAGTATGTTATCTATAGTATAGGTCCAGTCATGGTCTATGCAACAGGTAGAGAAGTTGGCCTATCGATGGTTATTCATCATGAACTGATGGCAGTAATAATGTCACTCACTGATGCGTATTGCTCCTTGGATCGGCTACAAGTTCATTGTTGCTGAATCTGTAAGCGCTAACATGAACTGTCCTGCAACAGAAAGGCCACCAGGGCCGCAATTGTTGATCAGTCCAGTAGGGATCAGTCAGAGTTTGTTTGTCATTAAATCTATTTTGAATCATACTAGCATACTCCTTAGATTAAAACGTGCGGTACCCGTGTTAGTTTGTTGATAATGAGAACCGGATTCCAGAGGTAATACTATTTAAGACCAATAAGCTTTCGCACCTGGACTTGATGAAGTGCATTTATGTGCGAAAGCTTGTCGAAAATTAATAAACTTAGTCTCAAATGGTATTAACTCTGGAAGCCGGTTATCACTACTATTGAGATGTAACGGGTCAAGAAAGAGTACAAACTTGTTGCTTTCTATTCTCCCCCTTACCTGATCATGTTACAGGTCAAATATAGGCTTAACATTGTTAGATATAAACACGTTCCGAAGCGTTGTTTGTGACAATTTCTGTATTTTTATGTCTGTTCTTGTGTGCCCTAGTTGTAGCAGACATGAAATACACATTCGGCAGCCATTTTGATACGTCATTTGCGGGTCTTAATTACAAAAGATATAGTGTTAACATCGGTTTACGAATTTCATGCCTAAATTGTCTTGGATAGATGTATTATGTTTAGGTTTGATTTGCAACCAAAAATACATCAGATAGATTTTCTGAAATGTGCACCTGTCTATTTGGAAACACTGGTGCAAGCACGCGTCTTCTGCGCTCAATCTAGAAACGCATTGAGCCATGTTTAAAACAAATGCCCCCCCCCTCCCCCTCCCCCCCCCACCCCACCCCCCCCCCACCCCAACACCCCTCCCCCCAACCCCTCCCGGCGTCACGTTACCATAAAGACAGTGTAATGTGTTAGAGGGGCGCTGCTCGTTGTCTAAGAAATCATCAAAACATTCGTATCCTTCAAAATTAATTGACTAGCAATCTATAGTATCTGTCTGTATTTATGTTTACGCCACACACGGCGTGTTGGTCAGCAAATCTGCCTTTAATATTTCTTATCGTCTCCGGGACATGTATAATGGCTTTATGTCTGACTGCGCAACATGGCTTTTATTAACAGACACAAGTGTCAGAGACAAAATGTACTCACTTGTAGTAATTACGAGTATAGCATGTCCCACAGCCGCCTACCCACCCTGACCCTCCATCGACGCCACGCCCACAGCAGAAACCTCTAACGCGCAGGTGATGGAGATTACGACGCGACTGTACATCATTATCTAACAAGCAATAGGAGGAAAAAGAGATTTTCACCAAATAAACTTTCTCAATGGCTGATCGGACAACCTACAGTGACTGTTATGATTGTCTCCCCTGTATTCCCGCTTTGATCACTGGCTAAACACACTTAATCCCGCATAGCAGACATTATATCTCCCATTATTTGAACAATTACGATGATCATTCTGAGAACAGTTTGACTGAAAAGTCTTGCCGCTATAGCCAGCAATGATATTCAGGCAAGTTGTTTTCAAACTATTCCACCAATTCTACATGTAGATCCCTTATAGCCAGATTTCTGTGAATTCTGAAGTATGATGTTTAATTGTATCATTATGCCTGCTCTATAGGCTGGTATGGTACGTGTTTTTCAAAAGCTTGTCTACGTAACGCAATTCCGCGTTAATTTACGTCTGTAACTTATAATAGATAGGGGCTATTTGCTGAGATTCCACGCGGGATCCGCCACCCAGACTCGCAGAATTACAGTTTCTGGGTCGCGTTACAAATGGACGCAACATTGCATGGGAACATGTGCCATTAGCAAGGAAGCTTGCATTCCCTGTGGCGATAATACGCATTTAATTAGTACTAGTGTTCAGTCCAAATATTCGAATATTCATTCATATAGACCGATATATAGCATACGAATATTAAAATATTACTGAAAGATTACAAATTTGTTTTAAATTGGATTGAAAACAAAGTTTCTTTTTTCAAAATGGCGGCCAAAACGTAGTTTAGTCCGATCAATGTAAATCTTCGTCAATCTCAAGCTCCTATATTGACTGGAGTTGGTATTAATTTTAAATTGGATCCAGTGTTTTTCGAGATACGCGTGAGTGATATAGGAATTTGCATTATGGATACTTCAACTAGGTGTACAGTTGTTATAGGATCATCACTACGCGAGTTGGACGTTATCATTGGCTTCCGAAGATGTCTGCTGATTTGGGGGCCAAATATAAAGGTTCAAAGTTCCGCTTAGGGTCAATGTTACCAGTTTTGGGGTTTTTTCAGAAACGAATGCCTGCTTGCCTGAACAGCTCAATGGACATATTAGAAGTTATCCCCATCACACCCAAGGGCATCGTTTAAAGAGAAATGTTCGAACTGTGACTACGCCCACTGTTTTTATGCCAAAAAAGCAGGTTGACTTTTGGGTCAAAGTCAAGCTCATTTCTCACAGCCACTATTTCGATAGAAATCAGGTATATCGGCAACCGTTTTCATTTGACTGGCTCTTGTACCGGAATAGATACGTCATTTGTTTCGAAATTTAATCCCACAAAATCGGCGGTTTATCTTCCGATATATTGATATTGCTTCCCTATGTGAACACAAAACATTCCCTCAAAATTTGCCATGTAGCGTTACCGTGAGCGTTATCTCCCACTGTCTGCCAGGTAGCGCAGGGGTCACTTTTCTATCTCGCTCTCCACCAGGTAGCACCACTGTCCAGTTCAGGACTATCCTTCAGCAGTGTGACTGCAAGCCGATGCAACGGCTATACATTAACCTACATAGTACACGAAATAGTTAAACAGGATTAGGCAATGGGAAAGAGGCCTAATATAGTGGCAAGATTAACCTTTATGTTATCAATGTTAGATGTTTCGATTTTAGTAGGAATTAACTCCCATTAATAACACAAGTTCAATGAACAAGAAGAAACTGTATAACCTATATCCTGCATGGCCAGACAGAAGTGCCAACGGGACTTTCTTACAGGGAGAAATTTAAAACAAAAATGTCTTTTTTTTCAAAATGCCTGCCAATATTGGTTTCTCACCCATTCGACTAGAACCTTGATAAGCTTCTAAGCTCCTATGATTTTTTGATTAGGTATAAACCTTTTATTCCATCCAGCCAGCTTTTCGGGAAATCTGTGTTTCTTTACCCAAGGTGTCTCCCATAAGAAATATAGCAACTGTATGATAGCAATATATAAACTGTGAGCTTTAAACCGAACGACTGGAAACTTGGCAGATATCTAGTAGGTGTCAATGCGTTATTGAGATTACGTTATGTATGCAAACAATGCATAGCTATCATATCAGCAAGATGCGCTAATGAGGAGAATGGGTGGCAGGGTGGGTGGGGGTAGGGGGGGGGGGGGTGATCAATGCACGAATTCACCTCTCCAGAGTATCATATGCAACAGCACCCAGTCAAATTAGTTTCAAAATATTCAACAGCGTACCTGTATAGTTTTCTGGAAATTGATAGTCAGGGAGTTCAGAGATCGATCGATCTTAGCTTAGCTATAGATGGGCGGGGCATAGCTAAAAATGGAACGGTACATTGAGTCCAATCTCCTCTCCCTTTGCAAATCCCACTTGATTGTATTCTTAATATTGAACACAATTCTTCTTACATCATGCCAACATTCATTCAGTATATTATAGTCCACATCCTACATGACAGTACATGGACGGATTCATCGTGTTCGTCAAATGGGGCTGTTACGCTCGGTATACATTTCAAAGTGCCCTTAAAATGAAGATATCTATAATTTTATGGCAACATAAAGATACTCTTGTATCACTCAGAATGCAGGAACTTGCTTTTCAAAACATATAATTTTTAAATTGCACATTGGGGAAGACTCCTGGATCCCCTCCCATGAGTGGGTGGACTCTCATTGAAGGTCAATCTCACCTGCAAGGTACCTGTAGAGGTAAGATGTTGAATATGTTGAGTTAAATCGTACAGCAACAGCTCCCACTAAAACTAATCTCAAAATATCTAACAAAGTCTTTATTTAATTGTAAATTTGCCAGACATACAATTCAGATGAGTATTGTTGGACCTAATTGGTACCTTTCGTGTCTGACCTCCGTCATTTGACTGTGACGTCAGCTAACAAGTGATGTATTTTGATTATGAGGTTAGATAGATGAGCGGCAGATCGGATACATCCATTGATCAGCCATGATGATCGCATCGCTCATGTATTTAGTAGCAGGTATTATGATTATAATTCGCTGCTTTCTCGCGTGTAAATAACTTGTTACAACAGATGTACCATCACGTGGGTAAGGTAACGCTCGTGCGCCGCACGTGTCTGCTGCATACACTCGTTAACTTGTCAAAATGTCAAAATAATTTCTAGAAAAAACAAAATACATTTGACATCTCTGATCGTAAATATTGCTCGTTCACCTGCTCAAAGGAAATAAAGCGCAGATTTAGCCGGAATAACTCGCGCTAAGTCAAAATACATAATATTCACTGTTTCTTAGTTCAAAAATCGTTAACTATAAACAAGGAATTTTGCTGCAGTTTTATGGTTCTACTCGGTTTATGGCGTCTCTGTGTCCTTAAAGGGGAACACACGTCATGAATACTGTCTGAAACCTCTTAGTCTCCGTTTCGCGTTTATTGCACCCAGTCTACCGAGGTAGCATATGTGGGTACATATTTATAACAATTATTATGGCAAGTAAAGTGACAAAATATACAGTGATTATCACTAGGTTAATAAATAAATAAATAAATAAATAAATAAATAAATAAATAATATTTACATTGATAACAGCAATAATAGACTTGTTGACTTAATTTTTCTTGCCATATAAAAGTTATTTACACATTTTTTAAGAACTGGCCTGTTGCATATTGAAAGAAGTCCTTTAGCGTTTTCTATGGAGTTATTGGTTAGGTAATAAGAAGGAATAAATCTTTGTCTTTCATTATTAAATTTTGTACAATGAAAAGTGTGTTTCGTCACTTATGTAATTGTATGTATTACAGATGCGCTCATTTCATATATCTTGGCCTCGATGTCTAGTTGGTGATTTAATGTTCTGAAGTAGCACCGAGTTATAGCGTCGCGATATGGCAATACAACAAAATGTTTTTTTCAAATACCGAATCACTCATTATATTATTGTAAAACGTTAATCGGCTTGAATTGGAAATTTCAGCTCTAAATCTTTCATTGAATTAAGTTTCTAAAGCCATTCTTACCTGCTTAGTGATGCTAGTCTTATTTTCAGAATACATCAAAATGCTTGCCAAAATCTGATTAACCATGTGTAAGTGGCTCGTTATTTGATTGGTTTAATGATTTAGTGGCAATTAAAAGTTTTTGAAACATGTTTTACAAAGTAGAACATCGTTCTACTCATGCTCCATTGTTCTGGAAGCTAGAAGCAACCTGCGTTATCAGGGAAGCACACTAAATACTTTAGTGAACATGACGTCTAATCGTTGATTGGACTCCATTTGTTGATTCTTGCTTGGGAAGTCAACCTACATATGGCGTCATTGAGTGACAGACCGTACCGCGCCATTTTTCTTCCATGCAGACATCATGAGAACGCGCAGAAGTGTTTGTGTGTAGACAATATCGATTCTCATCCAACACCTAAATCAAACTGAGGGCATCAATGTTGAGATAATCACTTACTATAGTACATAGGCGTAGTAACAGTGGTGTCGCAAGGAGGTGCCGATAGCACCCCAGAATTTCCCTCTACCATAGTGTATCGCCATAGTGTCCCCTAGGTGTTGGCCTCACCGATAGTATTAGTTACACACCGCGCCCCCACCCCAGGGCAAAATACGCTCATACACCCAGGTAGCAGTGTGTCTTATGTCAGAACCGGTGTAGGTTAGGCAGGCTATGTTTCTAGCAACCTTCACGAGGGATGCGGTGTCACAAAGCAGCAACAACTACTAAGCACATTATTCTAAACATAGTCAGCATCTTTTCTATTTATCAGCTTGAAACCAAGTTCCCACCACTTTCCTGTACGTCTAGGTGAATCTGCCATGAGCTACCAAAATGATGAACTGACGGGAGGAGGTTTAGAAAGTATAACTATAAACAACTCTTAGTTGTGAGTGCCATAGCTACGGAAGTACCGCACTTGTTCAGTTTGTTTCGGTGATAAATTCTAATTTTCAATAACACTACTCATCCGTCTTGGTTGCTTCATTACAGGGTTACTGGGGCTCGGACTAACTAGTTGAGACCGTGTACCAATCACGGCAATATAAGCAGACAACTATTGAATGAAAGAATCCAGTTATAGCTATGCCCCGCCCATCTTTAGCTAAGCTCCACCCACACTTCACCGTATTGGGATCGCTTGATAGCTGCCTGACAACCAATTTCCAGAACACTTTACGGGTAAGCGTTCATTAAATAGTAAAGCCATACAATTGGTACAACAACACATAGTCCGTCATCAATACACCTTTCATGTTTTAGCTATGCGCCGCCCATCCCTAGTTAAGCTCCGCCCACACCTCGCTCGTGTTGTGATCGATCGATCCCTGAACTTCTTGACTATCAAACACCATAGAGAGAAACCTATTGAACACTATACAGGGAAACCTGTTGAATGTTTTGAAACTAATTTGACTGGGTGCTGTTGCTGCCTAAGGCAGCAACAGCGCCCAATCAATTTAGTTTCAAAATATTCAACAGAATGTTTATTAGATGTTAAAGACATGCAATTTGTACAACTTGTCGGACTAAGCGTTAAAGACGGACTATATCGAGTCATTCATGACGTTATTGATTATGACGTCATCATACACGTCACGTAGTTGATTATCATATAATTGATGGATAAACTGGAAATGTCTATTAACAAGCTTGAGATTGCCAGGAAGAGTGTGTGTTAGTACAAATTAGATTTTCTCACCGAAGAAAACGTTTATGAGAAAAGGATCCAGCCCCACCAGTAATAGTTATCAATTAAATTTTTATTAATGTTACTGATGACGTCATGGCACCATCTACTAACCTGCTTATACATCATTTTATTGTTAAATCTCGCATCGCCGCAATCGCCATACTGAGAACGGTGAGTGATGGACACGGAACGATAGAAACGTGTGTAGTATGCAAGGAAAGTGACGAAGAAATATGTTGTCATTGGTTCGTTCGTTCGTTCATGCGTTCGTTCATTCGCTGGTTCCATCACTCGTTCATTCATTCATTCATTCGGTGGTTCTTTTATTGGATCATTCATTCATTCATTCATTCATTCATTCATTCATTCATTCATTCATTCATTCATTCATTCACTCACTCACTCACTCACTCATTCATTCATTCATTCGTTCGTTCATTCATTCATTCATTTATTAGTTCGTTTGTGCATTCGGTTGTTCGTTCATTGGTTCGTTCGCTCGTTCGTCTGGTCGTTGTAGGACCACTATTCCTCTGTAGGAAGGACGCGTGTTCTCTGGTGAATGGCAACGTGAAGCACGCACCATCTATCTTTCTTCCCTGATTGATCTCCGCTCATTCCACGCTCAATTTTCACTTGTAAAACAAATCTCTCTTTTCCTGATGCTATATCGCGTTGACAGTTGTCCCATCCGGGCACTTGAGTGGAAGCGAGCTAAGGTCCTGGTATCAATGGCTTTCTTTTAGAACCTGAGAGTGCACCCCGCTGCATGATAGATGCCTCCTGCCTGTAATGATTGGCAAGGACTAACAGCGATACCACTAGTATCATACAACATGGAACAAGGTAACCCATGTCATTCAGAAAATACCTTCAATCTAGCTAACTAAGCCATATATTTACTGCTGTGTAAACAAGTTGAGTGAGAGTTGTTGCTGTCTTGCGCATCACTCATCCTCAGTCAAATCGTTTGCTACAGAGCGATCGAAGCTTTATCTACACCGTGACATTTAGCGTGAAATGTGTTTTGTTGAAATAACGCCCATCTTTAGCAACTGTCTGCTTTAATTCCCGCTCTTTGATGACGACTGTTGCGCTCCGGCTCTCTGTCATCGCTAGCACTTGTAACTTTTCAAAATAGAAATTGATCTACTAACTTGTCCTTTTGTAGACGCCTAAATGGTCTTACCACCAGCCCAATGTCTCTTCATTAGAAGGCGGATACTAAGCACGTCCTGGCCGAATGATGGATTATTCTGGTAGAGTCTGTGTCAAGTTTGAGCGGATTTGACTAAGAAAGCTCAGCTTGTGCCTACTGAGCAAGCATCTGTTATGTGTATTTATCTCGTATAAACTCATGTTTTATCTGACCGCATGCTGGTATACGGTGTGAAGTCCCCACAGGCTTTTCACCCGAAATCATGCATTTATCATCATTTTTTACAAATAATTTCTGGCGGTTAAATATGCCACATGTTGAAAATTACCAAAGCACGTGGATTGAGGCAACGCCACAGCACGCCAGTATCCACACGGTAAAACAATGACCCATGGGCCGTAATACTCACCTGAATCATGTTGAACTGCAACAGTTGATAATGTTCAATAATGTTCATTTAATAAACAATTATGCGCTGATTTTACGCTTCCAGTTTATCCATCCATCATATGACGTCATAATCAACTATGTGACATGTAGGATGACATTGTAATCAATGACATCATGAATGACGTAGATAAGTACGTCACGAACGCATTGGTGACGGACTAAGCGTTGTTGTACGAATTGTATGTCTTTACTATTTAATAAAGATGTTACTGAATTTTTTGAAACTAATTTGACTTGACGTCGTTGCTGTCATTGGCAGCAACAGCACCCAGTCAAATTAGTTTCAAAATATTCAACAGCTTACGTGTATAGTTTTCTGCAAATTGATAATCAGGGAGTTCAGGGATCGATCTATCGCAAAAACTGGCGAAGTGAGGGTGAAGCTAGGCTAGAGGTGGGCGGGCATAGGTAAAACTGGAACAGTCCATTGTTCAAAGATATTGAGAGTTATTTTACGAGATCCAATTTTCAAGAGGTTGTCAAGTAGCTATAGGCATGTTGGATTTTGCCTCAAGGCCAATTTCCAAACGCATCGTCTAGAGAACTCACTCCGCGCGAGTAGAATTAATCGGGACTACGGAGACTGATCGCGCAAAACTGATTTAAAAGATGACGATTTAGTAGCTTCTGGGAGCCATAGTAGATGTCTCCTACAGACATACATTGATATGAGTCATTCCAATTCCCCAGCAAATAGGTTACATACGTTTTAAACAATCATGTAGAAACTAATTTTCAAGATGACAGGCTAGTGGCCATATTGCATTTAAATACCCCCAACGCATCCACACACCACCCCCACACACCCCACCCCCACCCCAGTCCTGTCCCCGTTTATAATCTTCCAAACAACACAATAACGTATTTCAGAAGGTGGGATTTAATGGCGGGATCCGATCTGTTGCTTACGTTTCTGACATAATCAACAAGCAAAAGTAGTTATTGAAATCCTAAAATTTTCACGGACGGGCAGACAGTCAGAAAGACAGATGGATGGAAGGACGGATGGACGGACTGACTGACCCACAAAATAACCTGCTTTCCCTACTAGTATAGCCTTCCCATGAAGTTTCGACACGATACTCCAAGCAAAATTAAAGCTATTGGCCGAAAAGGTGAGTGTGACGGACAGGCACACCCACGAACGGACGGAAGCTGAAACCTAATTCACCTTTCCAGAGTATCCATCCATCATCTGACCTCGTATGACGTCATAATCAGCTCAGTGCCTGTATGATGACGTCCCAATCATTACGTCTCAACGGGTTCCATATAGACCGTCATCAAATCTCAAAGAGTCCGACACGTTGTATAAATTGTATGTCTTTGTAATTCTTTGCTATTTAATAAACATGCTGTTGAATATTTTGAAACCAATTTGACTGGGCGCTGTTGCTGCCGTAGGCTTACCTGTGTAGTTTTTTTTTCGAAATTGATAGTCATGGTGTTCAGAGATCAATCGATCCCAACACGAGCGAGGTGTGGGTGGAGCTTAGCTAGAGATGGGGAGGGCATAGCTAAAACCGGAAAGGTCCATTTCCCCATGCCTGCCTTTCGACAAACAAAATGACGCATAGCTTCTCACTAAAATTGAAACGTCTGTCATTAGTGCACGAATGGTGTCTTTGATGAATTTACAATTTAATAAGGATTATTGTGAATATTTTGAAACTAGTTTGACTGGGAGCTGTTGAAACATCTAAGAAAAATCAGTTTCAAAATATTCAAAAGCTTACCTGTATCGTTACCTTGAAATGGAGATTCTGGGAATTCAGTTTCCAAATTTCAAGTTGAATCCAACACGCGCAGACAGAGGACAGAGTTTAACTAGAAATGGGCGGGGCTTAGCAAAGAAATGGTCGGGGTATAGCCAGAAGTGAATCCTTTTATTGATGGCGTTGATGTTCAGAATGGCTTACTGCTGGCCACATTTGACAGTTTTTTTGGACCAATCTTTCTGGAGCGCCTTCCCTTAACACACTCAACAGCTGTTTAGATCAAAACTACAATGAGCTGTCCAATAGAAACCAATTTCCCAAGATGCCCGACGTGTTAGTTTTTGCGTTCAGACCAGTTGAGATGAACTGGACATAAATAGCTGCTGTGGACAGCAATGTGCCTAGCTACTCTAGGAGTAATTTAGTGATAAATTTATTTTGGGCATTTTCATTTGAATTCAGTACTTTGAAAGTCTAACAAGTGCCGTAAATCTGATCTTCTCAGATGTATCCGTTTCATCTTGACAACCAGAATAGATATAAACACACGGATGATCATGTAGTAAAGTTGTTATTGTTTCGTCTATAAATGGCGAAGCGTGCCACTATTGTCAACGGACAACGGACCACCGACTATGAACTAATTGTCTATTGCATAGACACACACGCGTGATCTGAAGTCGTCTGTGGCATAAGGATTATTTAATCACGTGATGATACAAACCCAGCATCAAAACCAGCAAATTTTTTATCATTCACCTTCTAGGTGTCAACATCGTTAACATCATTTAATTGTCATTATCATTATTATTGCTATCATCATTCACCACCAAAGTGTCATTACATTTTCATTTGTGACATTTTCATGCATTATGAGTAGAAACGTTACCTAAATACTACAGTAGGCGGCCAAATGATTAAACAAAATTCAGTTATTCTCTAGCAAGAACAGAAAAAACTACTATCGAAAGTTTGCCGGATAATAAATACAATTATTAAGCAATTCCAAAAAAATATTCTGATGTATTAAACTTAGACTATTTGTTCAAAATACTTTCGATGTTAACAGTTAATCTCTAGAGATATGCATGCACATCTCTATAGATTGAACATTTATTGAACCCCCCCCCCCCACCCCCTTCCCCCCCCCCCACCCACCCCACCCTCCCTGATCAAACATGTGATACAAGCGCAAGACAGTTTACATGTTATTTACCTGTCCTTGTATCACATGTTTGAGTTGTGGTTAATAACTAAATCTTCAAAATCTTGAAAAAAAACATTCTCGTTATCAGCATCCATATTAACATTAGGTCTATCGGCCTAATCATAATTTACGTATCACAACCGTTATATTCATTGAATGAATGCCATTATCGTTGTAATTCACCTTTCCAGAGTATCCATCCGTCAGCTGATCCCGTATGACGTCATAATCAGCTCAGCGCGTGTATGATGACGTCGCAATCATTATGTCACAAAGGGTTCCATATCAAATCTCGACATCAAATCTCAAATAATCCTACACGTTGTATGAATTGTATGTCCTTGTATTTCTTTGCTATTTAGGCAGCAACAGCGCCCAGTCAAATTAGTTTCAAAATATTCAACAGCTTACCTGTGTAGTTTTTTTGGAAATTGATGGCCAGGGTGTTCAGAGATCGATCGATCCCAACACGAGCGAGGTGTGGGTGGAGCTTAGCTAGAGGTGGGGGGGGGGGGGGGGGGGGGGGGGGGCATAGCTAAAACCGGAAAGGGCAATTGGGTGTACGTGGCTGGAAGAGATTGATGCATAGGTTCGGGAGTAGCATGGTCGGATATGTCTCTAATCCAAAGCAATATTAGTTTCCAACTGTGTGTACTTAATCTGCAAAGTGAGCTTGTAGAGGTTTCGTCATAGACAAGTAGCACCAAGAGACACAATATTTGTCGGGGTTGTTTGTTTTTTGCGTGTTTAAACTCCACGTGTCATTAATTAGAGGGACTAAGTACCCACATAGTTTAACAGGAGTTCTGGGGAGCTGGCGATGTTCAGTAAATTCCAATATCCATTCATCATAACATGGTTTCAACTCGACCGAATATGAAATCTGCTGCATATTTTGGGAACAATTTTACTGAAGGTTGTTGAAGTCTTTATAAACAACAACTTTCAGTCAAATTGTTCTCGGAATAATCGGCGTGAGTTTAAATATAAGCATTATCCGCGCGTATGTAGGATGAAATGTGAGAAGTAGAACACTATTTGTTATTGAGCTCTATTTTCGCGATTTTGAATTACCCTCGCGTCAGACACGTCAGTTGGACCACGTACTCGCGGCCTCTCAGAGCAGTTAAACGACGGAAACCGCTGCCAAAACACAAACTAGGACATAATATTTCATGTTTTCTGACAGAAAACCTGTAGTAATTTGTGTCTTAAATTCTCCGTCAAAGTGTGCCGAAGATGCCCGCGTGCCAAAACACTTGTCCTGCATATTTGTGCCATTTATACCCTCACTGAACTATCTATCGGCTTGAAAGGATCATATTACGCCATATAACTATGATGTTCAACTTGAAAATGATCCTACTGGAAAGTGATGCTCTCAAGACAGCAGCATCTTTCAGCAACGCTACCATACAGTTCGGCTCATAAATAATGTTTCCAAAACAAAATAAAATGTATTTGTTTAATATTTTGAACGTAAGTGGATTGGAAAACATTGCTGGCTAAGACAACTCAATTGTGTTCAAAATATGCCACAAAACATTTCTTACATCTTCCGAAAGATTGTGCTAACTAATACATTTCTGTTTTTGTTTTAGAAACCTGTAAACGTAATTCTAATTTGTACGCAAATAAAACACATAATGCTAAAATAAAAATAAATTCTGGGAAATTGTTTGCCATTGACATGCCACGATTACAGTGGAATCTAGTGTTCTACTTCCATAAGGTGGTTATTGGCGTCCATAGATCTGTGCAATGGACAAATGAGCTATTAAATGAATGACGCGGCTTTAAATCGTTAATGTCAGTTAGGCGTGCTGATCACGCGCACTTGTTTTATATTCCGAGAATCCAATGGTCTTAGATTTAACCCACGGAAACCTGGATCCCCAGAATCTACGCTCCAAGGTAACTAGGATATGCAGGATAGCGGTTGGATAATTGGAAGGCAGCAGCAGCCCACCGTCAAATAGGTTTCAAATTTTTCAACAATATATACATCGGTATTAAATTGTAAATCGAATTCGGTCTTTTGGGTTGCACGGGTTCGAAATAGATTTAAAGAAATACAATCTCTGATAATAACTGATGTGTGTGATATTTTGACACATACATTCCCTAGATATCAATATTGTCGCTTGGTTTTATATCAGACATATATGACGCTGATTCTTTACGGCGCGGCGTGGTATACTTAGCATTCAAATCAACATGTGCGTGTAACAATCTCTTCATGTATACATAATCTCTCTCCCTCTCTCTACGCCTCCCTTCCAGAGCTTCTCTCCCTCACTCGCTCGCTCCCAACATCAGTCACATCTTCCAACCTCCCTCCCTCTCTCCCTCTCTCCCATCTATCTACATTCCTCCATGCCTCCTCCACCCCTCTACCCTCGCAAACTACTCCCCTCATACACATCCACCCTTCACCATCTCTTCCTTACAACCTCCGTCACATTAAGTTTCACCATCTAAATACACATCTCTCTCCAGTCCTCTGCTTCTTCTCTCTCTCTCTCTCTCTCTCTCTCTCTCTCTCTCTCTCTCTCTCTCTCCGTCTCCCTCCGTCCCCATCCCTCCCTCCCCCCCTCCCTCCACCATCTCTCTCTCTCTCTCCCTCTCTCTCTCTCTCTCTCTCTCTCTCTCTCTCCTCTCTCTCTCTCTCTCTCTCTCTCTCTCTCTATAGCTCTCTCTCTCTCTCTCTCTCTCTCTCTCTCTCTCTCTCTCTCTCTCTCTCTCTCTCTCTCCCTCCCTCTCGCCATAACTCCGCTCCCACACCCTCTCCGCCCCCCCCCTTCCCTCCCTGCCTTCTCACTCCCTCCTTGACAAGCCCTCCATACATCCCTCCCACTCCCTCCCTCCCTGCCACCACAACTCACTCCTTCCCTCCCACACCACCACCTCACCCACCCCCTCCAAACTTCCATCACAAATTCCGATCTTTTCTATCATTGTCAAAGGAGCGAGGGACCATCTCAGTTGCAAGAAGCTATAGCCTATAGGGAGCCCCAAGCGGGATCATAACAAGAGGCCTGAGGCCTAACGTGAGTGTATTGCTCA
The DNA here is from genome assembly GCA_034401795.1 of Chaetoderma sp. LZ-2023a. Lineage (NCBI taxonomy): Eukaryota > Metazoa > Mollusca > Caudofoveata > Chaetodermatida > Chaetodermatidae > Chaetoderma > Chaetoderma sp. LZ-2023a. The sequence continues at coordinate 118,101,408 of CM067367.1, forward strand.
CTTAAACATTGTCATTTCAAGCATACACGTGTAGAAGCATATACATTTCGAAAAAAATGTAACAATCATTGCTGGAAAGCGTGAAATGTAAGTTTTGAAAGCACATATCGTGAACTGGCGCAGTCCTTTAAACGATTTCCTGGACATGGTCGGAAATCCAAGATGACAGGTTAATAAGAAATGGTCTTTTAAAACGATTGCTGAACATCTTCGGAAATTCAAATTTTAAAGTTTATTTACATCCAGTTCGCCATGTTGTTTTTTTATTTGCAATATTTTGTCATCATCTTCACCATCATCATCATCATCATCGTCGTCGTCGTCGTCGTCGTCGTCGTCGTCGTCGTCGTCGTCGTTCTAAATGTTGAACGTTTACATGTCATAGTAGGCCTACGTGTTATTATCTTTTCGGGAATTGATGTGTTATTACTCAGATAAATGTACACAATTTTCTTAACAGCCCTTGTTGAGAATGGCTCTGAATATTCAAAGTAGTTATGTCTGTTGTAATAAAATTGTGGTTCGTCTTCCATTCCTAAAATGATCACACACAAGTACATAATGGTACTCATCCCATATGTCTTTCTGAATACACAATGGACCTTTCCAGTGTTATCTATGCCCCGCCCATCACTAGCTAAGCTCTACCCACACTTCGCCGTGTTGGGATTGATCGATCCCGAATGCCCTGACTATCAATCTCCTGAAAACTATAGAGTTAAGCAGTTGAATATTTATGTAACTAATATGGCAGCAACAGCGCCCAGTCAAATTAGTTTCAAACTATTCAACATGATATTTATTAAATAGTCCGTCTCCAACTATACGTTCGTGACGTAGTTATCTACGTCATTCATGACGTCATAATGACATCATTGATTGAGATGTCATTATATACGTCACGTAGTTGATTATGACGTCATATTAAGGATGGATACAGTGGAAAGGCGCTTTGAGACATTTAGGTGTATGCACTTCTCTATGTACTTCCTCCCATCGACCCTTTTCAATAGGTAAGGAATGGTTGCTTGTTCCAAATTTTCTGAAAGTTAATCTATTTCTGTCTGTCAGATTTTGGAGATAATGTTCCATTTCTAATGATTCCTTAAATGATATATATGTTTTCCACTTCCATGATTCTCACATTTCTCAAAGCCAGTTCTGCAGAAATTGATCTTCGAGGTTTTGTTTGGTGATTCGTTTTACGTCATTTACATGGCCTACTAAATGAGCTGTCCAAATATACCCCAAGCTAGTTTTCTCTAAAATCCCCTTTATTCTATGTATCCATCTGTAGTGTGTGATGTTTTGGAGATAGTCGTTCAGTGTATATGCACATATTTGCATATCATTTGCTGTTTTATAAATAGCTTTATGATGGTGTGCTGTGTTTTATTTTCAGTACCTATTTTAAGAAGTTCAGTTTTACATTTTCAATTGTACAGATTTCAATACCTACGATTTTGCTGCCATATTTAAAATTGATTCGATCGTCTTACAATATAAATGTTCCGAACATACCATAATTCTTGTCGCAACCGGTCTACTGGTTAATGAGGAGTATATTGTAGTATTTTACACAATTTCCTGGACATTATTAAAAATCAATTGTGGCCGCCGAAACATTGGCCAATCAAATTGTTGCATTTATGCTCTGGATCGTGCCCTCAAAAGCTTTTAATTGAGTTTCTTTTTTGATTGACTTAGGGCCGTGTTCTCATACAGCCACTATTTCGGTACAACCCGGGTATATTGGCTAGTGTTCTCATTGTACCACAATGAGTATATCTCTCATATGCTCTTGTACCGGAATAAATACGCCATTTATTTCGAAATTGAACCCCTCAAAATCGGCGATTTATCTTCCGATATTATATCGCCATTGCTTCCCTATGTGAACGCGGCCCATTTCCTCAAGATTTTCCAGGTAGTGGTACCGTCAGCATTTTCTCTCAGTCTCTGCCAGATAGCGACACGGTCACTAGTTTATCTCGCTTTCCACCAGGTAGCAGCACCGTTCAGTCCAGGACTATCTTCCACCAGTGTGAATGCAAACAGATATATCTGCTATATGTTAATCCGCATAGTACACGAAATAGTTAAACAGGATTAGGCAATGAGAAAGAGGCCCTAGTAGCGAGTGATGAGGAGTAATCCTTTAAATGACTTCCTGCACATATTTGGAAATCCAAGATGACCACAAATATTGACCAATCAAATTACTCCATAGAATTTCTTAAGCCTACAAATCTAGTGTAGTTCCAGACAAGTCATGTTGAAATCGGTCCTAAAGTTAATGAGAGTCATCAACAATTGTGGAAATCCAAAATTGTTGCCGAAAAGATTTATAAATCAAATATGTTTAGTGGATTTCTTAACCTTACACGCCTATAACTTCAATATAGATTGATTTATGAACCCTATTGTTTGGCCAATTCTGAAATAAAGGCGAAATAAGCAGAATAATCTACCGGTAACTGGAATTCTGAATTTTATACAAGTTAAATGGTGCAATGACCTTAACCTTTGACCTCAATAGCATTGGGCGTCATCCCCTTGATACTAGGAAACATGTGTCTATAGGTTCAGTCCCAATAAGCTGAAGCCATGCTGAGATATAAGAAAATATGTTGAACTGAACCAAAAACCAACCGTAAAAAGAATATAATTTTATACCACGGTCACAGTGACATGGCCTCAAAACCATTGTGCTCTATCCCATTGATACAAGGAAGCACGTGTCCAAGCTTAGTCCCAATATGGTGAATCAATCCTCTGATATAACACAATATGTTGAGCTAAACCAAAAACTTAACCGTAAAAATGCAGTTATATACCAAGATCAGAGTGGCCTTGAACTTTGACCCCATGATCTCCCCATCAGTGTGCTCCATCTGCTTAATATAAGGAAGCATGTGCCCAGCTTACGCCCACTAGGCTGAGCCAATCCAGAGATATAAGACAATATGTTGAGCTAAACAAACTCAACCGTCAAAACTTGAGTCTTAAACCAAGGTCACAGTGACCTTGACAGTGACCTTGACCTTTAATATCATGATCCGAATATCATAATGCTCAATTACCTTGATATAAGGAAGCATCTGGCCAAGTTTAGTCCCAATCGGGTGAAGCTCTGCCGAGATATCTAGTTAGCCGAGATTCGATGACGACAAACAGAGAAACAGACAAACTGACAAACCGAGTAACGGCACCCATCGATATATTGACGAAAATTCAAATTTCCGCCATTAATAATATAAGTACGGGGATGATCGCCATGCGTGTTCTTATGAGAGGCTTGCGTGTTCTTATGAGAGGCTTGCGTGTTCTTATGAGAGGCGTGCGTGTTCTTATGAGAGGCTTGTGTGTTCTTATGAGAGGCTTGCGTGTTCTTGTGAGAGGCGTGCATGTTCTTATGAGAGGCTTGCGTGTTCTTATGAGAGGCTTGCGTGTTCTTATGAGAGGCGTGCGTGTTCTTATGAGAGGCTTGCGTGTTCTTATGAGAGGCTTGCGTGTTCTTATGAGAGGCTTGCGTGTTCTTATGAGAGGCTTGCGTGTTCTTATGAGAGGCTTGCGTGTTCTTATGAGAGGCTTGCGTGTTCTTATGAGAGGCTTGCGTGTTCTTATGAGCGGCTTGCGTGTTCTTATGAGAGGCTTGCGTGTTCTTATGAGAGGCTTGCGTGTTCTTATGAGAGGCTTGCGTGTTCTTATGAGAGGCTTGCGTGTTCTTATGAGAGGCTTGCGTGTTCTTATGAGAGGCTTGCGTGTTCCTATGAGAGGCGTGCGTGTTCTTATGAGAGGCTTGCGTGTTCTTATGAGAGGCTTGCGTGTTCTTATGAGAGGCTTGCGTGTTCTTATGAGAGGCTTGCGTGTTCTTATGAGAGGCGTGCGTGTTCTTATGAGAGGCGTGCGTGTTCTTATGAGAGGCTTGCGTGTTCTTATGAGAGGCTTGCGTGTTCTTATGAGAGGCTTGCGTGTTCTTATGAGAGGCTTGCGTGTTCTTATGAGAGGCTTGCGTGTTCTTATGAGAGGCTTGCGTGTTCTTATGAGAGGCGTGCGTGTTCTTATGAGAGGCGTGCGTGTTCTTATGAGAGGCTTGCGTGTTCTTATGAGAGGCTTGCGTGTTCTTATGAGAGGCTTGCGTGTTCTTATGAGAGGCTTGCGTGTTCTTATGAGAGGCTTGCGTGTTCTTATGAGAGGCGTGCGTGTTCTTATGAGAGGCGTGCGTGTTCTTATGAGAGGCTTGCGTGTTCTTATGAGAGGCTTGCGTGTTCTTATGAGAGGCTTGCGTGTTCTTATGAGAGGCTTGCGTGGCTAAGAGAATGGACCTTTCCATTTTTAGCTATGCCCCCGCCCATCACTAGCTAAGCTCCACCCACGCCTCGCCGTGTTGGGATTGATCGATCTCCGAATGCCTTAACTATTAATTTCCTGAAAACTATACAGGGAACGTGTTGAATATTTTGTAACTAATTTGACTGGGTGCTGTTCCTGCCTGTGGCAGCAACAGCGCCCAGTCAAATTAGTTTCAAAATATTCAACAGAATATTTATTAAATAGTAAAGGCAAACAATTTGTACAACAACGCATAGACCGTCTTCAAATATGCGTTCGTGACGTACTTATCGACGTCATTCATGACGTCATTCATTATGATGTCATTCTACACATCACGTAGTTGATTATGACGTCATATGATGAGAGCATACTCTGGAAAGGCGAATTGATTATGTCTTCATCGTCTCCGTCGTCGTCGTCGTCGTCGTCGTCGTCGTCGTCGTCGTCGTCGGTCGTCGTCGTCGTCGCCACCGCCACCGTCGTCGGTCCCAGGGCTATGCTCATGAGGTAATACACTGATTGTGTTCGCATTAACTCAGTGTTAAGTCATGCCAGACTGTTGTTAATTGCTGACGGACGTACCCCTCTACCCCTATACATGCCAAACTTATATCTGACGTCAAGTACTTAAATAGTTTATTCAACAATCCAGAGGAAAACATCTTGTAAAACTATCTCTTTGTGATATTTTCAAACATAAATAGCATTCCTACATTTCATGCATACGTGATGTGGTGTAAACACGAACAGCAGTGCAGAAAACAATCTGGCTTACATTACGAGAGAGGAAACATCAGTATTACAAACTGCAGCAACTTCAAATATACAAAATCGCGATTCCCTTTCTCAGTTACTGGAATGACGCGCGCCAGGCTCGTGTTTAGGCCCTCTGTATGCAGACTTATTATGACAGTATGACAGGATTGCCTGTTAAAGCGGTCGTTGGACAGATGTACCTGCCATATTGCGTATTAATCATCTGTCATGGTGCCTCTCCGGATAGCAAGCTTCTGTCAGTGATACCGAGGCATTAACCAGCATGTGTGAATGCTTGTACCGTTACATTCCGGATTCTCTAACCAATGGAACATTGCGTATCAGGGTCTCCATTTAAACCTGTCTGTCTGTTTCTTGGAACCACATCATGATGGTTCTTTAGCAGGGATGGTCGTAAGACTTTGTGTCGATAAAATCATTGAATATGACAACCGACGTATCTTATGTGACCATTTGTTTTCAGTGGCCATCGACTTCTATAAGGTCATCTTAACTGACAATTTGTTTTCAGCGACTCTGGACTTCTATAAGGTCATATTAAACCGATTTGGTTTGAGTGGTCATTTGTTTGAGTAGCCATAACAAGTGACGCACCTTGAAGAATAATATATGATATGCCCAAGACATACAGCATCTAACCAACCGCTGTAATTGCCAATAGTACCAGCCCTGCTGTTTGCTGTCGTTATTCCAAACGACAAGATATGATACAGCATCTGCTCATTCACATCATCGGCTTTTGGAGGCCACGAATTTAATGATTTCCTTAGTATATCGCATACTATTTTGCTATATGCATGCATTTGTATAGAAGGACTATCTTGAATCTCCCTTAAACACATCACATTCAATCACTCCGCTAGTTCCAATATGATCTCTGACACAGGCGCTGTTTTGTGGTTTGGATGCCATATTACTGATGGAACTTTGTGCTTTGTCCTGAGCTCTTTATGGCAGAAATGACAGTGTCAACTCCATTGATGTTCAACAGTTCGTAAACATGATCTACAACGACTGACATCTGTGTTATACAACATTGTTGACGAGGTTGCGAACCATGGAGGAAAAATACAATCCTCGGTTCACTGCGTTGTAGTATTGCTGACATTGGTGCACGTTGCGTCATGGGGAACCTGGCTTTGCAGTCCTTCTGGAAGCTATGGATTAGTGGATCAAAGATGGCCCCTGACAAAAAGGACTGCGTTTTATATAACGCAACCTGCGTATCCTTAATGCCATATAACTGTAACATCTAGGTAGCTCCATAGGCATCCCTAGATAAACGTGATGCCTGCCACCGCAAACACCGACACGCAATCACTGGACGCCGATGGCCAGACAGCATAATTTCCAATGACGCACTATAGAGGTGTTTCAGTCACGTGACCACATCGCCTACGGCCATGTTTACGCGCCATCTTGCCGGTCAAACAAATGATGAATGACCATGATGCTAACCAGTAAATTGCTGCATATAGCGCGATCAACTCAACATTATCCTATGTT
>CM067367.1:118108528-118133147 GCA_034401795.1 Chaetoderma sp. LZ-2023a
GCATGACACGTGTGTTCCATGCTAGGTTACTGGACTGGTACTAGGTCAATATGTCCCAGTATTGGCCCACTAATCTGCATTATCAGGCATGTTTGGTCTGTGTATCTGGTTTAAATGGAGGGGGGGGGGGTCAGTGTGGCAAGTAAATATACCTGACCATATGATGAGAGATAGGTTATCGCTGGTCATGATAACTATCCCTTTCTTTTCACTGCATATTTAGGTGCTGGTACAAGGTGACAATCCAGGTATTTATTATGAATATGCATTGAACAAAAGCTTAGAACGTCCAGTGCCTACTCGGAGTTGGAGTAATAACGTTGTGAATCAGCATCAGTATCGATGGAGTGTCAGCGTCACTAAATGTTCTGTGCCATGTGCTGGAGGTAAGTCTACACACAACAGTCACACACTAATTGTTCCTTGCTGTGTGCTGGAGGTAGGTCTACAGACACCAGTCACACATTAAATGTTCCTTGCTGTGTGCTGGAGGTAGGTCTACGGACAAGAGTCACACACTAAATGTTCTGCGCCATGTGCTGGAGGTAGGTCTACACACAACAGTCACACACTAAATGTTCCTGGCCGTGTGCTGGAGGTAGGTCTACACACAAGTCACACACTAAATGTTCTGCGCCATGTGCTGGAGGTAGGTCTACACACAACAGTCACACACTAAATGTTCCTGGCCGTGTGCTGGAGGTAGGTCTACACACAAGTCACACACTAAATGTTCTGTGCCATGTGCTGGAGGTAGGTCTACACACAACATTTACACACTAAATGTTCTGCGCCATGTGCTGGAGGTAAGTCTACACACAACAGTCACACACTAATTGTTCCTTGCTGTGTGCTGGAGGTAGGTCTACAGACACCAGTCACACATTAAATGTTCCTTGCCGTGTGCTGGAGGTAGGTCTACAGACACCAGTCACACACTAAATGTTCCTTGCCATGTGCTGGAGGTAGGTCTACAGACAACAGTCACACACTAAATGTTCTGTGCCGTGTGCTGGAGGTAGGTCTACAGACACCAGTCACACACTAAATGTTCTGCGCTGTGTGCTGGAGGGGGAGGTAGGTCTACACACAACAGTCACACACTAAATTCTCAAGATACTTCTCTTTGCCTGCTCATGGACACATCTCAAGATGCTTCTCTTTGCCTAATAATGGACACTTCTCAAGATGCTTCTCTTTGCCTGCTAATGGATGCTTCTCAAGATGCTTCTCTTTTCCTGCTAATGGACGCTTCTCAAGATACTTCTCTTTGCCTGCTAATGTAAGCTTCTCAAGATACTTCTCTTTGCCTGCTAATGTAAGCTTCTCAAGATACTTCTCTTTGCCTGCTAATGGACCCTTCTCAAGATGCTTCTCTTTTCCTGCTAATGGACCCTTCTCAAGATGCTTCTCTTTTCCTGCTAATGGACGCTTCTCAAGATGCTTCTCTTTGCCTGCTAATGCATGCTTCTCAAGATACTTCTCTTTGCCTGCTAATGCATGCTTCTCAAGATGCTTCTCTTTGCCTGCTAATGCATGCTTCTCAAGATGCTTCTCTTTGCCTGCTAATGCATGCTTCTCAAGATACTTCTCTTTGCCTGCTAATGGACACTTCTCAAGATACTTCTCTTTGTCTGCTAATGGACGCTTCTCAAGATGCTTCTCTTTGCCTGCTAATGCATGCTTCTCAAGATGCTTCTCTTTGCCTGCTAATGGACGCTTCTCAAGATGCTTTTCTTTGCCTGCTAATGGATGCTTCTCAAGATACTTCTCTTTGCCTCTGCTAATGGATGCTTCTCAAGATGCTTCTCTTTGCCTGCTAATGGACACTTCTCAAGATGCTTCTCTTTGCATGCTAATGGATGCTTCTCAAGATGCTTCTCTTTTCCTGCTAATGGATGCTTCTTAAGATGCTTTTCTTTGCCTGCTAATGAACGCTTCTCAAGATGCTTCTCTTTGCCTGCTAATGGACTCTTCTCAAGATGCTTCTCTTTGCCTGCTAATGGATGCTTCTCAAGATGCTTCTCTTTGCCTGCTAATGGATGCTTCTCTTTGCTTGCTAATGGACACTTCTCAAGATGCTTCTCTTTGCCTGCTAATGAACGCTTCTCAAGATGCTTCTCTTTGCGTGCTAATCGACCCTTCTCAAGATGCTTCTCTTTGCCTGCTAATGTAAGCTTCTCAAGATACTTCTCTGCCTCTGCTAATGGATGCTTCTCAAGATACTTCTCTTTGCCTGCTAATGGACACTTCTCAAGATACCTCTCTGCCTGCTAATGGACACTTCTTAAGATGCTTCTCTTTGCCTGCTAATGGACGCATCTCAAGATGCTTCTCTTTGCCTGCTAATGGACGCATCTCAAGATGCTTCTCTTTGCCTGCAAATGGACGCTTCTCAAGATGCTTCTCTTTGCTGCTCATGTATGCTTCTCTTTGCCTGCTAATGGACACTTCTCAAGACCAGTAGAAAAGATATTTGTGTATAGTTTGACCATTAATGGGTTCACTAAAGGTGCGTATTCACAGCAAAATGGCTGAAAATAAAATTGTCAAAATTGTATACTTTTATAGGCTTAAATTGGGTGCCTAGAGGTAATGAAATGAAATAAATCTTATCATATTATAATGTTAGTCCGCATATATTAATACAATTTTTTTAAATTGTGAATTTTAATTAGGGACTGAGTGTCATGCAATTCAATTTCATAATTAAAATAATTATATTAATTTTTATGGAAAAAACCATCATATGTTAAGATTTAATTCCTTTCATTACATCTAGTTTCACAATTTAAGCCCCTAAAATATATAATTTATAGCAATTTTATTTTCAAGCATTTTGCCGTGAATATGCACCTTTAGCATTGATTCGCTTTCATAGGATAGCTAGTGTTCATTTTAAAAACTATGGTGTGAACTGTTGAGATTCTATAATAGTCTATGTAAGGAGGTCATCATTTCTGCCAACTACTAGACCAAATTTTGTCAAATTTAATTGTTCATCTGTACATGCAATGTAAAACTGTTACCCGCAGGATGCATAGGATGTAACTAACATCTAATCTCCACTGAAGCATGTTTCAGAAGTCAGTATGAAAATGTCTAAGCTTCAGTCAATAATGTAGAATTTATCATTTGTTGTGTATTTTGACTAGGTAATAAAACAATCACAGCATCCTGTCATCGTGATGATTCCAAGTCTGTAGATGATGGTTACTGTGAGGAGAGTACTAAGCCTAGGACTGGGATGTTCTCTTGCAATAGGCGACCATGTCGAGCCAGGTGAGAGGAATTTCTGTCATTCATAGCCCTTGTTGTGCTGCAGCTAGCCAAGGGTGGCATTCATTGCCGTTGTTGTGCTGTAGCTAATAGGTTGGAACCCAATGCACACTCCCCTCCTAGCCAGATCAGATAATTTTGAATCCACCTCTACAATTATTAAGCGTCTAAGCTAGAATTCTATAAGCTTTATAAAAGATCGGTTTTAGACTAAACTAGATTGATCGGTTGATGACGCGTCATCGTAAATCCCCATGTTCACAGCTTTGAACTTTTGACACACACACCCCACAACCCACCCCCGGAGACGGAACCGAATGTAAATGTCCTTTTGCACTCCGCATTCATATGGGTAATTCACATACCAAATTTGGTCGAATTTCATCCAACACTGTCAGAGGAGTTGCATTAGAATCAATTTCATGACCTTTTGACCCCATCCCACACACCATGGGGGCAGGGCCAAATGTAAATGTGCTCATCCACTCCACATTGATATGGTTAACTGACATACTAAATTTGGTTGAATTCCGTCCAAAAGCATCAGAGGAGTTGCATTACAATCAATTTACGCGGGTTAAAATTTGACCTTTTGACCCCTCCCCCACCCTCTGGGGAAGGAGCCAAATCTAAATCATCTCTTGCAGTCCACAATTATATGGGTAACTCAGATATCAAATTTGTTTGAGTTCCGTCTAACGATTTCAGAGAAGTTGCATTACAAGTGATTTGACCTTTTGGCCCCTGCCATTCCCCCCTGCAAGCGGGGCTAAATCTAAATATCGTCTTACAACAGAATCATATGGGTAACCCACATACCAAATTTGATTTAATTCCACCCAACAGTTTGTGAGGAGACAGTGTGACGGACGGACGAACGAAGGCGTTTACAATATCCCCGTTTTTAGCTCACCTGGCCTGGTACATGTACCGGAAATTGTCAAATTGCTTCTCCTTACCATTCTGACCGATTTAAAAAAAATTTGGCTGAGAGGATCTTATGACCATAAGCTCTCCATTCTGAATTTTGATTCATCTATTTTTTGGGTGAAAATCTTATATTTTATGAAAAATGTACCGGAAATTTTCAAATTGCTTCTTCGCTCTTACCATTCTGAGCGATTTCAACCAAATTTGGCTGAAATGATCCTATGGTCATAGGCTCTAGAACTTCCATTTGGAATTTTGAGACATCAATTTTTTGGCTGAAAATCTTAGATTTTATGAAAAATGTACCGGAAATTGTGACATTGCTTTTTCTTACCATTCTGAGTGGTTTCAACCAAATTTGGCTGAAAGTATCCTGTGGTCATAGGCTTTAGAGCTTCCATTTGGAATTTTGCGGGTCAAAATCTTAGATTTTATGACAAATTTCCCGGAAATGGTCAAAATGCTACTCCTCCATAGCTGCTTGACATATTTCAACCAAATTTTGTTAGATGGGTTCTATAGTGGTCGGCTCCAGAATTTTCATTCAGAATTTTGATTGAGCTATTTTTGGGGTGAAAATCCAAGATTTTATGACAAATTTACTGGAAATTGTCAAATTGCTTCTTCTGCTTGTCAACGTAACTGATTTCAAGCAAATATGGCCAAAAGGATCCTATGATCATAAGCTCTAGAACTTGCATTCAGAATTTTGATTCATCAACTTTTTTGTGTAAAAAACTTACATTTTATTACAAATTTACTGGAAATTGTCAAATTGCTTCTTCTTACTACTTTGAGCAATTTCATCCAAACTTGGCTAAAATGATCCTATGATCATAGGCGCCAGAATTCCCATTCAGAATTTTGATTGGTAGATTTTTCCTGTGAAAGTTTTTTCCCCATCTTGTTTAATGTAACGAATCATGTACCTTTAAATGCAAATGATCATGTATGCAAATAAAAATAATAATAATAATAATAATAATAATAATAATAATAATAATAATAATAATAAATTAACCCTTAATGCTAAAATTTGTTCAAAAAATTTCAAGTTCTTCCTATAAAATGTTTATTTGCATACCAAGATATTATGAAGAAGACTTACTTCATGATCTAGGATATGGCACCATCACTTCTCACTTTAAGTACATGTATGCTCTTTGAATTAACATGTCATCCAGGTAAACAAGTACCGAGTCAAAAAGTACTGCCCTAGCAAAACATGGTATATAAGATGTTGCCATTTTCTGGCAAGTTTGATGGGCAAAATGACATGTAATTAAAATCATATAATGTCGCCAGAGTTACAAATACAGGTTATGTTTGTTGCATTGTATATCAACTTGGTGTTATACCTCAGCTATCATTTTCCACTTGCACCAAAAGGATGTATGGTGTGGTTTATTACATATTATATATAATTGAAATGATTGACTAAATAAATGTGAAAACCGTTTCACAGACACATAGTTGGATACAGTAAGATTTGTGTTTCATTGATATCTGGAGATTACATGGCGCTTTGACCATGATAGATCTTATGGCACATCAGTCATCATCATTGATGGGCAATTTTGTGTAACTGAGCATTTCTGCTTTATATTGCTTCTATAAAACTGATTTTGTTGGTCAGTCATTTTACTAATGATTGACATGCACTATATTATTAAATGTCGCCCTTCAGGCAAAGCTAGGTCATGTATTTTATTGATGTAATGTATATATGTACTTGTGTCCCATCAGGTGGTCAATGGGTGAGTGGACGCAGTGTTCACGGCTATGTGGTGGTGGCAAACAGAAACGTAAAGTTCAATGTATGCAGGCACTAGCTCCAGGAAAGGAACGGCGACTCCGACGAAAATATTGTTATCGTGAGGAGAGACCAAAGTATAGACAACTCTGTAACATGCATGATTGCGATGCTGCCTGGGTCATGGGAAAGTGGACTAATGTAAGCAGAAGTATATTTGATTGACTGAGAATGATTAATTTTGTAACGGTTTGAATGAAGCATTCTGATAGATGATGGTCATAGTGTGGGTGTAGTCCTGGTTAGACATGTCCATTTCAGCCAAGGAAATGTGTTTCCAGCCTAGTTTAGTCATTTACGTGAACGGTTATTGTACAGCAGGCTGAAATAAGATGCAATGTGCAACTTGCATCGGGTTCAGGTTTGTTATGTGATAGTTGATGAGTGAGATCGGGGTTGTATTGATGTGTCAGGCGTGATGGTCTGGATGGCCCGAGCAATGGGTAACTAGCATATATGTATTGTACCAATTTAGTAGTATTGGAAGGCATTGGCATAGGTAAATGAAGAGAAAGGAATTGAGAAAAATATCTTGGAAGATTAGTCATATTGAATGGTTATTCACATTTTTGCTACACACATTTCATGTACTTGATAAAGCATGTCAATTTTCTATTAATAGTATTTGAAAATGTCTATCTGCAGTGTTCTTCAACATGTGGTATGGGTCGACAGATTAGGAAAGTGAAATGTCGTCAGCGTACCATGATGGGCACAAAGCGTCTCCGCGGTGCGTACTGTCAGGCCTATCCGAAACCGCTGAGTGTTAAGACGTGTCTGATTGAGTTATGCGAACAAGTCCAATATAACTGGGAGGTGACAGCTTGGAGCGAGGTAAAGTATACGCAATGGGTTTGGTCTGACCTGAAGTCATGCCATGTATACGTGTGGATGTGGGTGGGTGGTGATGTTTTCATATGCCTGAGTATGTGGGTGAGGAGTGATTACCTGTGGCTAAATAACCGTCAATGTAATGTATGTGAATAGGTGTGAGAGCCAATACCTGTCAAAAATAATTCATAAAGATTGGATATGCTGTGTTGGTTCATGTAGGGCCAGGTAATTATGGTAGCATATATGGAACATGCTTTCCTTTGTATCCACAAATGAATTATAGTTAATAGTATCTTAAAGTGGCATAGTCAGCAACAACCAACATTGCAATATTTACTCAGTTGTGACACAAACTTCATCTACAAAACTGTATTGACCTCGCTCGGCAAACTCCACCTGCTGCCGTGTGAATTTTAGAGTTGACATATAGATTTAAACAAAACATGGCATCATACTTTCAGTACTAGTGCGTCTTTATTAGTAGAATTTATAACATCGGATGGTAGGGGGACAGCCATATGGATGCTGCCTAGAGACTCCATGGTGTGGAGACTATATTTCCTGTATGCTTCCTTTTCATCTCCTGATTGGCGAGTTTATGTTTGAACATGGGTCCCGTCTTAGAACCTGGGTAATGCAGTAAGAAGAATCTCTGTCCTAAGGTTAGGTATTGCTATATTGCTCTTGAATCCTCAGTTTGAAGAGTCACTGTTTGCCCTGCATTAGTCTTGGGAAAGTAAAGTGCTGAACTATGGGGGAGACTTTTTTTACATCCCTATAGTGCTCCTGACTACTCAGTTTGGAGTCTTTTGTTTCCCTTACATATATGTTGGTAGGGGGGGGGGGGAGGTACCATCGCCACCTTTTCATGCTACTTCTGTGAGAAGAATTTGCTTTGAAATGGAGCACAGGAATATTTCTGGGTGGAGATTGTCTGTATTGGCTCCTACCATATTTTGCTGATTAATTTAAACTGGTAAAACATGATAAGCCACATCGCTGAAGTATACCTGAGACTTGTCTTCGGTTGGAGGACGAAAGTTGGATCTGACTTTTGTCCTTGAACCGAAGACAAGCGTTAGGTATACTTCAGCAACGTGGCTTATCACGTTTTACCAGTTTGTCTTTATTAGTAATATTGATGAATCCATTAATGGTGTGTATTTAGACATAATTGATTGCTACATCTTCATATTCAAGGGTCATTTTAACTAACAGTACTTAATTACAGTAGGGTATGTACGTACAGCATAAATGCCAAATGTGACATTCTGATTGGACTGTTGTCTACTTTATGACAGGGCGTAACCTCTATGAAATGCACTCCTTGTATTCTTTCTCATATTTGCTCTGTTTCTAACAGTGCTCTGTAACCTGTGGCACTGGCAGTCATACTCGCACTCTGCAGTGTATACGTGTGACAGCAAAGGAGAGTGTTCTGATGAAGACTGCATATTGTCGACATCTGCGTAAACCAAGTATTACTTACCATGAGCTGTGCAATGTTAAGCCTTGTACGAGTGCCCTGCGTACTGAGCCTGAATGGCACTTAGAGGCATGGGCACAGGTAAGATATTTACTAAAATAGTAAAATAGGTTCACAATTCTCATATTAATATTTAGCAAAATGTTTTACATATGTTTATCATGAACAATACTTATTTCATTTAATAGGAATATTTCTGAAAATTAAAGTAGTCTGCCTTAGCATTTATAACACAGTAAAAGAAAGGTTGGTTGGTGTACATGTTGGAAACAATGTCACTGAAAGCTGTATTTTTAGGGTTTTTTTATAAGGAGCATTTAACCAACATCACTGATAAAAATAAAGACTAAAATATCATGTACTTATTGACAAACTGATTTAAAATTATTAAACAATGTCTTACAGGCTAAAACGGTCTAAAAAATCTTTAACAGTATAAACATCAAAACATTGTTTTCTAAATATAAACTAGTGCATCATCTATTTTGCATTTAACGCCTTTACCCGTATCGATGATCTTGATTACCGTACTTTCGTGTCTATATTGCGCACTAATAGATAACACACATGGCAAAATTTGACAAAATATGAGCCAAAAAAGTCTTATACAGGTATATAACATGCATTCATAGTTCAGAAAGATTGCAAAACATTTTTCCGACGAACGAAAATTGGTCCCATAAAACACTCATTAGTAACCGCGGCTTCTAATAGGACAAGGGCTGTAAATTCTTTAAATCCAAACCTCTGAGAAAGGGTGGCGACTTCTATTAGGTATATTTCAAGAAAAAATTGGGGGAAAAATGATACAAAAAATGCCACGAAATTAGAACATTGAACATTTTTCACGCTAGAAATTCTTACCAGCCTTAATGTATACCTTATATCCATCATCGCGGGTGTTAAATTATTAATTGGACCACCTAAATATTGCGTATATTTTAATAAACATTGTATATTTCATAAAAATTAACCCAAAGTTTGACATAAAATGGCGTGGCGAAAAAATAGAAATCGCATGATGTATGAGGCTATAGGACGAGTTTAGGTTGTTACCCGAGTAGCGCAAAGAGGATAATAGTAGTACCCGGTTAAAGACCTGCGCAATCCACAAATAGGAGGGAAGCTTCGAGTAGCTACGAGAGTGACGGCATAAACTCGCCCTATAGATGATTAATATGGGGATTAATACTCGGTAGAATGTAATGTAACCAAGTCGGCCGGAACAAAATCGGCCATTGAACACAAATTTTGCCAGTAAATATATTGCCGAATACATTTACTGATTAGGTAATAGTGAATTTATTGATCAAATTGTTTTAAAAACATTATCTTCTGTATATATTTATTATTAATTTGTGATATTGGCATTTGCGACGTTGCAAAATCTGTTTTTATTGGGAGGTCTCCTTCTAGTCCAAATAAAGTTCAGTGGAATGCCTCCAATCACAAAAGAGGTTTAATGTGGTCGTCCAACTTAAGAAGGGATCTAACCTCATTTTATTTCTTACGTTGCTTTGGGTCATTTTAGGTTGGTTTGCGACAATACATGTACAATGACTTGTCAGTTTGAGTTTTATTTCATCATTTAAGAATGATACATGTAAGATTTACAAATATTACATAGAATACAATTATTACACACAATGTAGCCCACAAGATTGGTTATTGCAATATGGCAGGCAAGAGGAAATAGCGGTTTCCCTTTGATATATAGCATTTTTTGGCTTAACTGTAAATCAGGGCGGCTGTTCTGACCCAAAACTCTGAGCCCAAAAATGTGATAAAAGTTTATACTAATGCATAATACACACCCCCCTTCTGGCCAGGAGCAAAATGAGCAAAAAACTGCGCAATATAGACACGAAAGTATGGTATGTAGCTTTTAACCATGCTATTACATCATGACAAACAGGCTGCCCAAACCCTCTATCGTGCCTTTGCTACAGCAACTCCGTCTTGATAAATCAAGAGGACGGTCTGGTTAGATGTCACATAAGGTCTGATTGATAAATATATTAAAATGCTTTAATTTTAAATCTTTTTGGACACTGCATTTGCCAGGAAAGTATTAAGAAAAATAGCATAATAAAAATGAAAAATAAAACTACCAACGTTATAATAATTGCATATAGCAACAGAAGTACCTGCAATAAAATGTGCATAGTAACAGTGTCTCGAAATGACTAGATATTTAAAAGATATTATTGTAAAACAATTTTTACGAATTAAGTTGTATTCAGCAGGATTTGAACCGTGGTACTTATGTTTATAAGTCAAAGCTTCTACCTTTAGACCAATGATGATAATCTCTAGAAATTCTGTCAAAAAGGCAAAATGTCCTGTTTCTTGTATGCGAAAACCTGTACCAAATGGAATATACACTGATTTGGAAGGATGAAATATAACTAAGCATGATATTTAGATTGCACATAATGGAAATAAAGAAAACCCATGTTATCAATTTAAGACTTATTTATATGAACATCATACACCTGTAAATGATTGTAGATAATGCAAAGCAGATGACATTTTCTTTAGTAACAACTCTTTCCATAGCAACACTTCAAATTGTCTCCTTTGTCTTAATCATGAACAATACTTATTTCATTTAATTGAATATTACTGAAAATTGAAATAATATTTATAACACAGTACAAGAAAGGTCGGTGTACATGTTGGCTACAATGTCGCTGAAAGTTGTTGCTGTCTTAGACAGCAAAGCAACATCTTACACACAACATTGTCTCCAAAATGTACATCAGTTATAATAAAAGGGAATCTAAATTTCAGGGGTCATGGAATTAAATATAATAACATTCAGTGTTGTAAATTTCAGTGTTCACCTAAAACGATAAACGATGTGGCATTAATATTTGTAACATATCAGAGCATCACAACAGCAATGTAAGTTTTATTGAAGCAATATCTCACAAGTTGCATAGTACTAGCTCAGTACTACCATGTTATCGAGCCAGTCATTCCAGTGGTAAATTTTCAAAATTTGCCTGATATGAGTGCTAAACGGTTAACTCGCATGTGATCATGTTATTTCTCATGCAGTGTTCCGTAACATGTGGGATGGGATTCCAACAGAGGCATGTTTGGTGTCGTGACTCGATCAAGTGGACACCGCGTGCTGGATGCAAAGGAGCATCGCGACCAATCAGCACACAAAAATGTTGGTCAGGACACTGTCCACAACAAGCTGGTAAGTCTGAGTGTGATTATAACAAAAAACATTGTGTGGCCCTAATAAATATTTTGCAACCTGATCTTCTTCTTTTCGTTCGCTGATCATACCGCCAGTCCTGTAAGTGACTATCGACATCATCATAAGCGTTAAGTGCGTGGATCCATGGTTTATTAGAGTGCGCCGTGCGGCCTGGAACCTCCGTCTTCAGCACTCGAGGTTTCTGTCAGGGTTACCTCACCCTTACCTCCTTTAGTCGCCTCTTACGACACGCAGAGGATATGGAAGGTGTATTCTAAGCCCCACCTACAGGGCAAACAACCTGATAATATCTGGTATTTATTGCCAAGCATTAGACATGTATTTCATTTTTAAAATATTTTCAACAATGGATTTGATTTACAAGGGTTATCCTCCTCACAAATATTGGATTATTGTGTTCATTCTTACTTATTGACACACAACTGATGAAAGTGCCAAGCAAGACATTGGATAAGGCGTTGGTGTGGTGGAAGCGTTTGTGGGCTATGATGCTTGGAGCTTTCTTCGGTTGTGGGTTCGATTCCCTGTCAATGTCAATATACTGTAATGCCATGCCTGCTTGCTTATAGCCATTATAGCTTATGCACCCGAGCAGAAATAAAGCGACAGCCAAACTCGCTTTAAACACATAACAGTCAAGATTTTTTCAAGAAAATTATAAATCTTTGCTTGATAAATGTCCATTTGCAGGCTGTGACTAGACTAATTTTGAACAAAAATATCTTGGTCTGCAAATGGCCATTTAGTTAGCAAATGGACATTGCTCAAGGCCAATGAAGAGGCTGATCTTGTCCGACTTGACTTAAGGTGTTAACCAAACACCTTTGATAAAACAATAAAGTAGAGATAGTAAAGTTGTCTCCCTTGCAGTGTGAGGAGTGGGCCTACTTCTATTGCTATATATCACACAAATTGTCAGGACTTTATCACAGATATGATAATAACAACATAATCAAGAAGAATTGAGAATGATTAAGATAGCCTGACGCTTGGATAATTTTGTGAATCCAGAAGTCTGAATGGTCTGAGACTGTTTTTTCAGTCCCTTATATACCCTCTTGGGGCTCAATCTGTGGATTGGCAGGGACATGCCCATCACAGATATATCCAGTTCTGCACTGATGACACATACTATGTAAAATGTTAGTAATGGATGGATCAAATCTGTCGCTCAATTATATGACATCATAATCAATTATTCACATGTAAGCTGACAACATAATCAAAATGCATAATGAATGATGTATCTAGCTCTGCTGTGTACATTGAATAGTCCGTCAAGTCTAAGAATTGTATTTCTCCTTCGATCAATACTCACCATTCTGTTACTTCTGATTTACAGCTGGCCCTGACAGCTGGCTCTAGGACTATAGACTTAGAAAGCTTTACCGACTCCTTGGAACTGGGTACTCGGCTCCCAACTGCCGAGTACCCGTCTACCATAGAGCTCATTCTTGTTTGCATAGCGACAAGAGAATACATGCTTTTTGCAGTTGGAAAGTCTTAAGATTGTTTACGCCTAAGTCTTTTTACTGTGATTAATTGTGATAGCTTGTGCATTCTCAAAAGGATATTTTGGATTAATATGGATGCTTCCGATGATAACCAGGTCGTATATTTCCATGTTATTCCATAGTTAAAAGACTTAGGTCTCTAAATTTTGTCTGTGTCGCATGTTCCAATTTCTAACCCCAAAGAATCTAGGACGTGTGTTAACAACGAAATATGCCAGATGATCGCCTTCCTTTAAATCCCCAACAGGCGATCGGCAGATATGAAATTAGGTGTTGGCTTATCGGTGTTTTAACACGATTATCGGCTGATGTCGTTCTCCGTAAGATCCGAGCGGCTGTCGTACACACCCGTGTTTCTCAGATGTTTATGTGAAGAAAATGTTTCATTAATTCACGCATCTGATTCTGGGTGCTGCGTACTCTAATTGGTACCAGGAAAACTTGAAATTTTCAAGTTTTGCGTGTTATCACGATCTGTTTGCAATGATCAGTGGTTTCAAAATTCTTGATTTAGATGTGTGGTCTGCGGTTTTACCGTGTGCTACAGCAGTTTGTTTACATTTTGTTGTTTCTTCACATATCGTTTTGACCTTCGTTAGGAGTATAATTTATATTTATTAGTAAATATACCCTGAATGCTATGCGATATGATTCCTGGTTCCGTTGTACATCCTTGAGGATCAGTGTATGGGTGTATTATTGCCCGTTTCATTCTTGTCGTCATAATCAATGCGATCTTTGCTGTAACGTTGCGGGGTGGGGTGCGGGAGGGTGACAGTTAATTTATGGTCAATATATTTGAAAATTAATTGTCTGCCTTCCATTTTTTGTTTCGTTCCGCTGGCTTATTGTAGGTTTGGTTTTTTATAGGCCAAGCCAGCCCCGCCATCATGTGTCGAGTGCCACATATCGTACGGGTTCTATGCAAGGACCATGTCTTTTTCCACTGTACTAAGTGTAGTCTTGACAGTAGGTGTAACGTTTGCGCTGTGTGGTCGGTCGATATGATGCTTAAGTTCCTTGCCAGAAGGACTTGGCAGGGTCTGACGCTGGGTCAGGCGGTCCGAAAGTAAATCATGGAGCATCCGTTTCGGCCCGTGGGGGCGTTCCACGTCTGCAACCGGAGGTGGCGGAGATGGCACCGCCAGCGTGGTTTGGTCCGTCTAGGCAAGGTGATCTTGCATAGCGTTCTGCCCACGCTGGTGTCGTCCCTGCTGCCAAAAGTGGTAGGGCAGTCTCCCCATGTTTGATTCGGACCCTGTCCTTGGACAGGGTTCTGGACTGGCCACCGAGGGAGCCGTTTCGTACGGCCCCCTGGCAGTCCCATCGGGCTCCGGCCTGATGGGTTCTGTCTCTCTGCGGCCACCTCCGGGTGGTCCAGTAACGTGGCCGGTCCGTCAGGCATGGGAGCCGTCCGCCAGGACGGCTCCACGGTTTTCCTTGTCTAGTGACGACTCTTAGGGGTCTGAAGATAAGGAGGAGAGGGTGCTGTGGCCTGTGATGCCACGGGTGGAGAGCATGGAGGTCGATTCCGTCCTGACGGAACCATCTTCCATCTCTCTGGCCTGGCGCAAGCCAGGGCAGCGGCTCCGCCCATGGTTGAGGCCACTCCGGTACCAGGCACCAGTCCCCTGATGGTTGGTTTGCCACCAACCAACACGGTGACGGGTGTGGCCGGCCAGGCATGGTACTCACCTACCTCGCCTGGTCCGGCGGTCAGACATGGGGTGCCGTTGGCGCCCATGTTTGGCCATGGTTCCTCAACCGCTACGGGTCCGCATGGTTTTCCGTGCAGGCCTACTCCATGGACTGGTGTGTTCCATGGGGTGGCGGCGGAACCGTACGGTACCGGAGTTCCTGGCATATCAGCAATGGCTCCTAGCCAGGAGGCCGTTGTTGGTAAGGCCGTGGACATGTCAATGGGTGACGTGTTCACGGGAGTGTCCTCCTCGGAGACGGATTGGTCTGAGGCTCTGGCTTGGCTAGCCAGGGTGGACCCATCTGTGGTTTCGACCATGGCCGAGGAGGATGTACCCCGTCCATCGGTGCATCGATTAGGACGGGGATCTTGCCCGCAGCCCTTATCCAGTCTGTTGGACTGGATCCATGGTTTATGGTGTTGCTTGATGCTATTTATAGCAAACAACGCATGAACAAGGGCCAGCTTCTTACGGCCTCCATGGAGGTGCGGGCGAGGGGTTGTATTCCACGGGGGGAATACGACAGGTATGGTGTTGTCCCGTCGGTCACCGAGGATGACCGCTGGGTACTGGGTGTCCAGAGTGCTGGAGCGGGTGGCCCCGCCCCGGCACTGGTGGACAAAGCTCAGGTACACCATAATGAAGTCCTGTCCCTGTGTGATGGGGGTGTGAGGACAGCACTGAGTGCTGTCAACCACTCTTATTATCTTCTTCAGTCGGTGTGGGCTGAAGTGGGGGCAGGCCACCCTGTGCCACCTGTGGCACTTTGGTGCATTAATGACGGACTGGTGCTGTCTATGGACGCATTAGCAAGGGTGCAGGCGCATGTGACTATGTCCAGGAGGCAGATGGTCCTTGACCATATGCATCCAGCTACTGCCGTCAGGGAGCGTCTTCTTGGGACGCCCCTGACAGGCCTTAGCATCTTTGGTGGCCAGGCGCTGGCCATCTTGGGGGACACGGCCAGCATTGTGCAGAATCGGTTGGCGGTTTATCTGACTGTAGTCAGGCCGCTGACCGGGCAACCTTCAAGAAAACAGAGAAAAAGCAAGGTGAAAGCCTAAAGCATAGTGCTGCTTCTGTTTTCTGCTGGGTTTTCTCAGCCGCCTCGGCGAAGAAAGCCAAGAAGGTTGTGGGGGCCTCTACCCTCCCCAATATTGATCCTGATCGCATGAGAGGCGGGAAGGGGAGCGGTAAGTCCTCAAAGGGCGGACAGAAGGGAGCGGATCATACCCGAGGGTACAAGGGCTCCCTTCGCATCTGCCTGGACCGCACCTGTGCGACAGGAACAGCGGTGCCAGTTAGACCGGCCAAGCCAAGACCAATATGGTTCTCTCTCTCTCTCTCTCTCGTCAAGAGAGGGGAGGGGGGGGGAGCGGATACGCGAGCCAGACACCCCTGTTAGGCGTTGAGGCATCTATAGTGGGTGGAAGGCTCATGCGTTTTCGTCGAGGGTTGGAGTGGTGTGACGTCAGACAGTCTGGTCCTGGGATGGTTATCCCAGTGGTACATACCAGAGTGGTGGGACTTTCCACCATGGAATCTGTCTTTGGCACCTGTCTGGTCACCCGTTCAACGGGACCAGACGAGTTAGAAGCTATTAAAAATGAAGTGTCAGGTTTGCTTCTGAAGGGAGCAATAAACCAGCAAACCGGAACACTCCAGGCTTCTATTCAAACATGTTCCTTGTCCCCAAGAGCACAGGGGGATGGAGACCCGTACTCAGTCTCAGGCCATTGAATTGGTTTATCCATACGCCTCGGTTTCAGATGGAAACTCCGAGGTCGGTAATGGCAGGATTGAGGAAGGGGATGTGGTGTGTATCGATCGATCTGAGATGCATGTTCCCACATTCCTATGAACGGGAGTTGTCACAGGTTTCTGAGAGTTGCGTTTCAGAATCTAGTATGGGAGTTTAAATCCTCCCATTCGGCCTGTCGACAGCTCCAAGGGGTTTTCACCAGAGTGGTCCTTGTGGTGACAGCGTTTCTCAGGAAAGAGAACGTGGCACTTCACACCTACATAGACAATTGGCTGATCATCAGCCAGGTTAGAGGTGGATACTGCTCTGAATCTGAAGTTGCTTTCAGATCTAGACTAGATAGTCAACAAGGAGAAATCTGAGTTGACACACCACTCAACATTTCATTTATTTAAGGATGTGATTCGATCTCGAGGAGGGCAGGGTTTTTTACCCATCAGAGCCCAGAGTGGTGTCTCTGTTAGCCATCCTCAAGAGTTTCGATTGGGAAACCACATTCAGGCGAGGCGGTTTCTTCAGATGCTGGGCATGATGGTCTCCATGCAGCAGGTATACCCGTACACTGCTCGTATGTGAAGACCTATCCAGTTGTATCTGATGTCTCTGTGGAAACAGAGAATAGAACCCCTGTCAAAACTGGTGCCAGTTTTGGAGCCAATAATGTCGCATCTTGTATGGTGGGAAAAAGCGTCAGAATCTCCTAGGAGTTTTTTCGCTGCACCTACACCAACCCCAGCTGTCCGTGTACACGGATGCATCGCTGGAGGGATGGGGGCCCTACCTGGGAGAACACCAGGTCTCGGGCACATGGACTCTCCAAGAGAGCCAGCTGCATATCAATCTGTTAGATATGATGGCAGTGGAACTGGCATTGGAAAAGCTTTCTTCCAAAAGTCAGGGGCAAGGCGATATTGATACGGTCGGACAACTCGACAGTAGTATCATACAGAAATCGCCAAGGCGAGACCAAGTCACCCACACTATGTATCTAAGTGTGGCACTTGATTCAATGGTGCAGGAATTACTCGGTTGTTTTTTAAAGCAGCTCATATTCCTGGGCGAGTGAACATTCTGGCGGATGCTTTGTCTCGCAGACAGAGAATTCTGCCAACAGAATGGTCTCTCATCCCTCCAGTTCTTCACAGGATCTTCGAGCATTGTGGCAAACCCAACATGGACTTGTTCGCCACAAGGGAAAATGCTCAAATCATGACTTATGTCTCGCCGATACAGATCCTATGCCGTCGATATAGACGCTCTGGCGTTAAGCTGGAGAGGGATGCACGCTTACGCATACCCACCCACCATTCTTCTACCGAAGATATTGGTGAAGATCAGGGAGGAACCGTGCCTGGTCCTGCTATAGCGCCATTTGGCCCAGCTGGGCGTGGTTCACGGATCTTCGAAGTCTGCGGGTGGAAAATCCAGTGCAGTTACCCGAGATTCCGAACATAATCTCCCAGGCCAAGGGACGCTTCCTACACGAACGTCCCGAAATGTTATTGACTGCGTGGTTCTTGTCAAACAACATTCCATGTCGGAGGGCTTTTCTCGACATGCTGCAGATTTCATCGCAGCTGCGAGAGGGAGGTCAACCTTCAAGTCATATAACACCAAGGTTAACGGATTTGCAGACTGGTGTGAGGAAAAGGTTATTGTTACCTTTCATTCCACTATTCAGCAAATAGCAGACTCTCTGTGAGCTGTTCTTTTCAGGACTAGCTCCTGTCACAATTGCTGGAGACAAGTCAGCTTTGGCATCAGTTATCCCTTGTCTAGCCAACAGGGATAGTCCAGAGGTGGCCCAGTTGAGTGTGATGGTGAAGGGAATGAGCAATCTCCGACCGAGACAACCGGTAGTTATTCCAGCCTGGAGTCTATCTTTAGTGCTTAATGTACTGGCCAAGCACCCTTTCGAACCGTTGCGTTCAGCTAGTCTAAAGCATTTGACTCTAAAGGCGGTCTTTCTATTGGCAGCTTCCTCAGCTAGAAGGCGCAGTGTGATCCATGCACTTTGAGCAGAGAGGGACCGATTTATTGTCTCCAGAGAGGGTTTGCGTCTACTGCCAAGAGCAGAGTTTATGTCAAAGATTCGATCTTTGAGATATCCCGGCAAACCGATCGTTATACCGAAACTAAGTCGGTTTGATCGTGATGCCAGTGTCTGGTGCCCAGTCCGTGCTTTGACTAAGTACAAAACGGACAGACTCATTACGGTCGAATGATAGACATCTGTGGATCTGCCATAAGGAGCCATATGGCGCCGCGTCCGTGGATTCTACCTCTCGTTGGGTAGTCGAATGCATTCAGACTACCCGTAAGATTACGACTGGGCACCAAGTGCAATGCGCAAGGGCACGATGTTAGAGGAATAGCCGCCTCTTCCGCCCTTTACAATGGTGTTCCGTTTAAGGACATCATGGCTGTTGCACAATGGCACTGTGAGTCCTCTTTCACGGAGTACTATATGAGGGATGTGTCAGACTTCGCCATTCCGCTTTAGCTGTTTTGAGACGATAGCTATATGACCACACTGCTCTTCTTCCTTTTTTGGCATTTGTAAGAGAGAATTAAGAAGCAGACATGGTCGAGCGAGAGGATATCAACAAGATTGTGTCACTGATGGCCGGACAAGTGAATGGTTGGAGGCTCCAGGTCTGAAATCCAAATATCATGAGGTAATTCAGGATTGAGAGTGTTTTGTATTATGTCTATATATCATGATCATTCATCTTATATATTCACGCTCATTCCCAGGCTAATATATGCAAAGAGCAGTTAACCCTCTTTGCATATTTGTGTTTTCAGGCGAGATGCATGTTCGTGAGTTCTCTCCCTTTTCTTAGGAGAAAAAGGGGGGGGGGGGCAGTGATGCGAATGTGATTCGGTTCCGTTAACTTGACGGTCCTTTTTAGGTCTTATTTAGTCGAGTTTTAAGTCTAACTCTTTCTCCAAGGGGCAAAAGTTGCATTTATGGCTTGCCCCTTCCCACCAGGTTACTGACCAAATCTGGTGTATATCAGAAGTAACAGAATGGTGAGTATTGATCGAAGGAGAATGAAGGAAATTTCAATTTCCCTTTCTCCGAGATCTAACAATACTCACCATTCTGTTACGGACCCAGCCTCCCAGCCCCACGGAGGCAAGCCATGGATTTCTCTTGTTTGGTGGCTATGCAAACAATATGAGCTCTATGGTAGATGGGTACTCGGCAGTTGGGAGCCGAGTACCCGGTTCCAAGGAGTCGGTAAAGCTTTCTAAGTCTATAGTCCTAGAGCCAGCTGTCAGGGCCAGCTGTATATCAGAAGTAACAGAATGGTGAGTATTGTTAGATCTCGGAGAAAGGGAAATTGAAATTTCCTTCAGTCTATATATTTAATCAACATTCTGATGAATATTTTGAAACTAATTGGACGTGGCCCATTAAAATTAGTTTCAAAATATTCAACAAACTATTTATTCAATTGTAAACGATTTTGGTGTTTTGGCCTTTCGGGTTCAAAGGTTTAAGAGATTAGCTGTCTATAGTACCTCATTGTGCATCGTCAGGGGGTCCCCAATACTAAGATGTTTTATCGTGGCTCATTCCTTACTGTAGACAAGGTGTACCTCATTGTGCATCGTCAGGTGCTCCCT
Source organism: Chaetoderma sp. LZ-2023a (assembly GCA_034401795.1). Classification (NCBI taxonomy): domain Eukaryota; kingdom Metazoa; phylum Mollusca; class Caudofoveata; order Chaetodermatida; family Chaetodermatidae; genus Chaetoderma; species Chaetoderma sp. LZ-2023a. Next base: position 118,128,718 of record CM067367.1, read on the forward strand.
AAGACTAAGACGTTTTATCATGTGTCATTCATTACTGTAGACCAGATGTGATAATGTACTTCATATCACCTGTCTATAGTACCTGATTGTTTGTGCCCCATCAGGTGGTCCCTAAGACTAAGACGTTTTATCATGTGTCATTCATTACTGTAGACCAGATGTGATAATGTACTTCATATCACCTGTCTATAGTACCTGATTGTTTGTGCCCCATCAGGTGGTCCCTAAGACTAAGCAGTTTTATAGTGTCTCATTCCTTACTGTAGACCAGATGTGATAATGTACTTCATATCACCTGTCTATAGTACCTGATTGTTTGTGCCCCATCAGGTGGTCCCTAGGACTAAGAGGTTTTATAGTGTCTCATTCCTTACTATAGACCAGATGTGATAATGTACTTCATATCACCTGTCTATAGTACCTGACTGATTGTTTGTGCCCCATCAGGTGGTCCCTAGAACTAAGAGGTTTTATAGTGTCTCATTCCTTACTATAGACCATATGTGATAATGTACTTCATATCACCTGTCTATAGTACCTGATTGTGTGTGCCCCATCAGGTGGTCCCTAAGACTAAGAGGTTTTATAGTGTCTCATTCCTTACTATAGACCAGATGTGATAATGTACTTCATATCACCTGTCTATAGTACCTGATTGTTTGTGCCCCATCAGGTGGTCCCTAAGACTAAGCGGTTTTATAGTGTCTCATTCCTTACTATAGACCAGATGTGATAATGTACTTCATATCACCTGTCTATAGTACCTGATTGTTTGTGCTCCATCAGGTGGTCCATAATACTAAGAGGTTTTATAGTGTCTAATTCCTTACTGTAGACCAGATGTGATAATGTACTTCATACCACCTGTTTATAGTACCTGATTGTTTGTGCCCCATCAGGTGGTCCCTAAGACTAAGAGGTTTTATAGTGTCTCATTCCTTACTATAGACCAGATGTGATAATGTACTTCATATCACCTGTCTATAGTACCTGATTGTTTGTGCCCCATCAGGTGGTCCCTAGGACTAAGAGGTTTTATAGTGTCTCATTCCTTACTATAGACCAGATGTGATAATGTACGTCATATCACCTGTCTATAGTACCTGATTGTATGTGGCCCATCAGGTGGTCCCTAAGACTAAGAGGTTTTATAGTGTCTCATTCCTTACTATAGACCATATGTGATAATGTACTTCATATCACCTGTCTATAGTACCTGATTGTTTGTGCCCCATCAGGTGGTCCATAAGACTAAGAGGTTTTATAGTGTCTAATTCCTTACTGTAGACCAGATGTGATAATGTACTTCATACCACCTGTTTATAGTACCTGATTGTTTGTGCCCCATCAGGTGGTCCCTAGGACTAAGAGGTGTCTCATTCCTTACTATAGACCAGATGTGATAATGTACTTCATATCACCAGTCTATAGTACCTGATTGTTTGTGCCCCATCAGGTGGTCCCTAGGACTAAGAGGTTTTATAGTGTCTCATTCCTTACTATAGACCAGATGTGATAATGTACTTCATATCACCTGTCTATAGTACCTGATTGTTTGTGCCCCATCAGGTGGTCCCTAAGACTAAGAGGTTTTATAGTGTATCATTCCTTACTGTAGACCAGATGTGATAATGTACTTCATATAACCTGTCTATAGTACCTGATTGTTTGTGCCCCATCAGGTGGTCCCTAAGACTAAGCAGTTTTATAGTGTCTCATTCCTTACTGTAGACCAGATGTGATAATGTACTTCATATCACCTGTCTATAGTACCTGATTGTTTGTGCCCCATCAGGTGGTCCCTAGGACTAAGAGGTTTTATAGTGTCTCATTCCTTACTATAGACCAGATGTGATAATGTACTTCATATCACCTGTCTATAGTACCTGATTGTTTGTGCCCCATCAGGTGGTCCCTAAGACTAAGAGGTTTTATAGTGTATCATTCCTTACTGTAGACCAGATGTGATAATGTACTTCATATAACCTGTCTATAGTACCTGATTGTTTGTGCCCCATCAGGTGGTCCCTAAGACTAAGAGGTGTTATAGTGTCTCATTCCTTACTATAGACCAGATGTGATAATGTACTTCATATCACCTGTCTATAGTACCTGATTGTTTGTGCCCCATCAGGTGGTCCCTAGGACTAAGAGGTTTTATAGTGTCTCATTCCTTACTATAGACCAGATGTGATAATGTACTTCATATCACCTGTCTATAGTACCTGATTGTTTGTGCCCCATCAGGTGGTCCCTAAGACTAAGAAGTTTTATAGTGTCTCATTCCTTACTATAGACCATATGTGATAATGTACTTCATATCACCTGTCTATAGTACCTGATTGTTTGTGCCCCATCAGGTGGTCCATAATACTAAGAGGTTTTATAGTGTCTAATTCCTTACTGTAGACCAGATGTGATAATGTACTTCATACCACCTGTTTATAGTACCTGATTGTTTGTGCCCCATCAGGTGGTCCCTAAGACTAAGAGGTTTTATAGTGTCTCATTCCTTACTATAGACCAGATGTGATAATTTATTACCCCTCAGCAATGTCACATGACCATATGCAGTTATTTGATTGGTTATGATCAGTGATATATGATCTGGTATTTCCCTCACGTGAGGGCAATACTACACGGTATCCCCCGCACGAACTTCATGTTTTAGTCTTAATGCGCAGATTAATTATGACGTAACAATAGCCAATGACGAAGCTCATGACGTCATAAGTGTTGATGCATTCTGAAACTGACGTCATAAAGGGTTGAAAATTGGCAATGTTTAAGTTAAGATAAATTCTGTCTCTCACTCACTCTGTCCCCTTCTCTCTTTCTTAATCTCTTGCTGATGTCTGAGGAGTAATAAATGCGCTATACCAGTGCTTTGTATGAAGTACAGTCTGCTACCACACGTGCAAACAAATATATTTCCCTCACTACACTCAGGAAATACAGCATTCGCATGTGTGGTAGCAGCCTGTACCCCCCCCCCCCCCCGCCAAAACACTGGTGTGACTAATAGTACTTCACTTCACATGTTTAATATTTTACAGAACCGATTCGCTGTGAAGATCGTTACAATTGGTGCCACTTGGTGGTCAAACGTAAAATGTGTAAGCATCATTTCTACGGTGGACGTTGTTGTAAATCATGCAGCGAGAGTTAACAAGAACAGCGCTTCGCGGTAGTCCTGATGTCATAATAATAATTTATTGTAAAAAAATTAATTATAATTAATTATATTAATTAATTAAAATTTAATTAAAGGTGCATATTCACACCAAAATCATGGCAAAATGCTTGAAAATAAAATTGTTAATATTGTTTACTTTTAGAGGCTTAAATGGTTTTGCCTAGATGTAATGAAACGAAATAAATCCTAGCATATGATGATTTCATTGCGTATAAATTGATATATTTGTTTTAAGTTTTGGAATTGAATTAGAGACACGAGTTCTTAATTCAACATCACAACTTATTCAGCATGTATATGCACCTTTAATATAAATTGATTTTTATACCTGAGTATGTAAAATGACTACAATGCACTGATCTCGGCCCGGTTGTGACCATACTTGTTTTGTATTGTTACATGACATTTTAGACGAAGTTTAACCCTTTAATGGGCAAATTTTTTCAAAGAAAATTTAAATATCTGCCTATTGAATGTCTATTTACATGCCAAGAGAATACATTTTTTGAAAATTTAGCACTGGAATGACTAACCAGTCAATCCAGTGGTAAACTTTCAAAAATTGTATTCTCTTGGCCTGTAAATGGACATTGCGCAAGATCTCCATAACAGAGCTGGTTTGACCATTAAAGGGTTGATGCAATTTCACAGGTGTAGTTACATAATTATATAACTGAATTATAATGCCAGAATTCAACCTTTTATTTTGTTAAAGCATCTACAATTGACACATTAAATGAGCATTGATCTGATCTCGGGATTCATATTAAGGCTGACATGTCATGGTAAAATATTCAATCCTAACCCATACTAAATATCAATATATGCAGTTTAATTTTAACACCAGATTTAGAGTCCAGATGTAGAGTTACTGTCAACCTTTAAACCTTCAAGAACAAAATTTGGTCAAGAAGATCAGATTATGTGCTTATTGAATCTCCATTTGCAGGACAAGAGAAGACTATTTTAAAATATTTACCACTGGAATGGCTGACTCAATTATTCTCTGGTGATAATTTGTCAAAAATAGTCTTACTTTGGTCTGCAAATTGTCACTAGAGGTCAGTTTTGAACGGCTTCCTCATGAAAGGGTTGATTGTGGTCAATTATTACAAAGTCCATAGCAGCGAGGCTGGTGTATATCTTAGAAACCATGGTGCTGGATGCTTTGACTTCTCAATCAACGACGTCATGAATGATGTAGATAAGTTCGTAACAAACGCTTAATTGATGA
>CM067367.1:118133647-118298647 GCA_034401795.1 Chaetoderma sp. LZ-2023a
CGACACGACGATGTTGAGAGAGAGAGGGGGAGAGAGAGGGAGAGAGGGAGAGAGGGAGAGAGAGAGAGGGAGAGAGAGAGAGGGAGAGAGGGAGAGAGAGAGAGAGGGAGAGAGGGAGGGAGAGAGAGAGAGAGGGAGAGAGAGGGAGAGAGAGGGAGAGAGAGGGAGAGAGAGGGAGAGAGAGGGAGAGAGAGAGGGAGGGAGAGAGAGAGAGGGAGAGAGAGGGAGAGAGAGAGGGAGAGAGAGGGAGAGAGAGAGAGAGAGAGGGGGAGAGAGAGAGTGGGAGAGAGGGAGAGAGGGAGAGAGGGATGGAGGGAGGGAGGGAGAGAGAAGGAGAGGGAGAGAGATTGTGTATTTGAGCTCCTTTAAAGCGGCCTATTTACGACAGCAAGAGTTGACAATATTGATCACAGTTACAACTCCGCCACTGCCTCTGGTGAGTGTTATAGTACATGCATATATCTTTTCCCGCGTCCGAAAGCGCAATGTGATGGAATCAGCCATGGTACAACAGTGATACAGACTTAGAAAGAACTAATAGGCCTACCAGATCTTCGAAAGGCATATACATGTGCCACGCGTGTTCCCTTGAGAGAGACCGCCAATAATCTGGGAATCAAATCTCCTCCTGCAGATTATGAGTCATGGAAAACAATGTTAATCATCTCTTGAATGAAGAAGCGCAGAATGGTATAGAACTAATCTCATGGACATGCACGTAAACAATTAACAAACTGTAATTTTGCACCCACAATGGACTTTTCCCGTTTATCCATCCATCATATGACGTCATGATCAATTACGCAACGTGTAGGATGGCGTCATAATCAATGGCATTATGAATGGCTTAGATAAGTACGTCACGAACGCGTAATTGGTGACGGACTGAGCGTTGTTGTACGAATTGCATGGCTTTACTATTTAATACAGATGCTGTTGAATATTTTGAATAGGTAGCAACAACACCCAGTCAAATTAGTTTCAAAATATTCAACAGCTTACCTGTATTGTTTTCTGGAAATTGAGAATCAGGTAGTTCAGGGATCAATCGATCCCAACACAAACGAGGTGTGGGTGGAGCCTAGCTAGAGATTGGCGGGGCATTGCTAAAACTGGAAAGGGCCATTACATCACTTCCGGCACACTTCCCTGACTATTCCAAAAATGTTTTTGATCCATCAATTAATGGATGTAATCCAGATAACGGTCAGCCTTGCGAACGTGGTCCAGTACTGACTGACCGTGAACAAGTCGGTGTTCGCCATTGTCAACATAATTAAGTCGACCTTGCTAATATTTATGGAGAATATATAATTGTCATTTAACCTGATGGTCAGCGCATTGAAACGGTGTCATCGAAGGTTCTGTGAAAGTGGATAGGCAAATATTGCATCAGCAAGGATAGCTGGCTCGTTCGCAACAGCTTCGCATATAATGTCAAGCAGAAATGCACACCAAATTAGAGTCAGTCAATTGTGCTTTCAAGAATTCTTACATATGTACACACATAACCAAGATGTAAGGAATTGTCAAAGTACATGCTCGGTGCTCTCTGAGATACTTTTTCAGCTTTGGTTCACCACTATGCAGACTGCAGCTTGAGTTCTCGGCCTTGGCGTCTGCGCGATCTCTAAGAGAAGCAAACTTGCCGCTTACCTTGACGCTCTAACAAGACTTGCTTCGTGGTTCTCCGCTGACCGCCAGTTCACCAACGTGATATCTCGACATTGCAAAAATTAGTTCCTATTGACAACAATTCATGGACGGCAACTTTGTGGTGCACAAAACCAATCATATCTTCTCTGCAATTCACGCAGATGATATCTGGTCCAGACGTTCTACATGCAATAGCGGAAATAAAAGAGTTTGTATGGATGGTCAGAACCAACTTCACCATGAACAAAGTATGCCTGACTGAGCCTCATTTTAACAAGGTTACGGAAATTGTCAGCGTTTTAGATGGCATGAGAAATGCGTTCATGAACGGGAGTATCGATTCTCTGGTAATAAACATGGATGGTACGACACAGACACTGTGAACACTGGTCCTTGTATACAACGAGCGGGCCAGAGCGGGTTTGTTGTGATCAACAGCTCAAGATCAAAAGAAACAAAAGAGAAACTCGAAACATTATAGCATTATTCATCCAATCGCATAATTATAGATGCGTCTAAAACAACACAGTCTGGAACATCACTTAAAAGCGACTGTACATTATTTTCACGGCTTTTCATTGCCTGTTAAACACATATGTAGATTTAGAACTGTTTCTCAGACATAAGAACTATACTTACCCCACAACCCTATCTCAGTTAGGAAACCATCGGGTTTTTTGGAATGGAGCCAGATCTGGTATAGTGTTTAGAGAAACCTTGTCACTCGCATGACGATGTCCACAACTGTCGATGCCATTCTAGATGGAGAAGCAATCATCACTATGCTGTTTCCAGCATACGTGCTAAGAGTTTCATGCTACAATTACGTGTCTTCAATATATCAAATCACAGCAACGAAATGCATCTATATATAGAATCGGCATTGTCTGGAGCAGGCATTAGTCCACGGGCCAGACCCCAAATTTTGAGCTATTGGTAACATTTGGGGGGGAATAGCCGACATGTATATTTTTAAGTAGTGTGATATCCATACTTTCGATTTATATGATAGACATCTGAAAAGGGCAGCTTTAATGAGAACGGTACGCTACAATGGAGGCATATCACTATAAGTGTGTGTTAGTGCGTTTTTACAAAATTAGTGAAACCTTTAAAATAATGATTCCAGCGTATTATAATTTTTCACAGGCTTGCATATGGACATTTCACATCTACCATGGCAAAGAAAACCACATAATTGTACTCTCTTCCAAAATATTAAATTTTAATTTAAATGATTTTGTGAAATCTTGGTATTTTTAAAAAAATATAAAATACTTTTATTTTGTCACTCTCAGCGCTCTTAATGTCTTTTCCTTTGACAACGCCTTATTTCGCATTATTCCGCAACCCCGTGAATTACGTTTTATACAGCTATCTCAAAATCTATTTGATCTATAGATATTTTAGTAACCACACCCACATTCTAAGAATGCATGGATATTTAACTTGTTCTACATCAAGCACTTATGTTTGAAGATAATTAACTGTCTAACATGTAATTTGAGCTAGTGAATGATGTATGATGTTAGAATATACAATTTTCTAGGCAGTATTACAGTAGTTTCCTGTTATATAACGATGGCGATGGTGCAATACCAATACAAAGTTTCTGCGAATTTATGTGTATTCCACTAAGGTAATTACAGGTCTATTCTATTAATCATTGTAACCGTCGTCAGCCTCCTCATCATTATCACTGTTATTTTCAATATTCGCCACTGGTGTGCCATCATCTTGCTCAACGGATCGGTTTGCACATGCGCGAAGGGAGCACATGTCAGTACATTTTAGGTTATTTACCATGCAGGAACATTTCGTGGGTAAACAAGCGCGTGTACATCTGCAGGCCAGGAGCTCAAGTACCATGCCAAGGGCTGGGAGTCCACTCATCCAAACAAATGTTAGTCCACTTCCATCACTGTATAGATTCCAGCCAAAATCCTGAGGATTGGGTGTATCTTGGTATTGAACCAAACATTGTCGCCAAATACGCGCTTGATAGTTTGCTCTAAGTATGTGCTTTCTGAGAGTATCTTGGCAATGTGGTAATTGTTCCGAGTCTACATTTCCTTTTCTCGCAAAGAAGCTCTCGCAGCTCATTCACCTTTGTTACTTTCTTGGACCCATACAAAGCACGGGTAAATATGCCTCGAGTTCGTCGTTAAGCTCTGGAGAGACTTGACAGTGGGTACCTAACATATTGAATGCTTGCTGATAACATGGGTTCGGCTGTACGAGTTTTAATGCATTCAGCTTTCCACGACCAGCCATGGCTTCAACAGTGTCGCATCCTGTGAATTAACGCCAATCCAGGGAGTGCTGTACATACTTCACTACCAAGGGCAGAGGCAAGGCTGCTGACATCAACATGTCTAGCCCGGTTCTGTATCCCACGCTTAATGTATACTGGAGCTGCTATTCTGCTTGACTTTGCCAAGAACAATATCAGAACATCTATATCCAAACAGCTCATGACAATTGATTTGACGCAATCAGTTGCTGCATGATCGGCATGCAAAACACATGTATTCGCTTCTTCTTGATTTGTTTTCAAAGAAAGAACTTCTACACACTCATCTTCTGACAATTTGTAGCATCGACTTTCATACGCAATGTACATTGTTTTGCCAGTCTATTTCTGAATTTATCACCTTTCCATTCACCACAAAAAAACTGAATAAGGCGTGTCTTATTGTTTTGGCCACATAAAAACTTTCGCCACTGTTGGACTTTTTTACCTCCGGAAATGTTCTTTAGATGGATGGCCCCACACGCGCCTCTGTTCTCACTCCTCTCAATGTTTTTGATGGACATGTCACGATAAACATCGAAGACAATGCCAATTCTCTTGATATGGAAACCTTCAGCCATTATCGCTGTGAATATTGTTTCAGCTAAATCGGAAAATGTTTTCTGAATGCCTTTGACATTTTGGACTCATGCCATCGATTATGCATGCGGATGCGGATGGTTCATGAATTATTTCTGCAAATGCAGAACCCCTCTCTAATTCCTTGCCTAAAGCTGCTTTGTTTGTTTTGCGCATTGCCCCAAAAGGCGTTGCCAGGGACCATGGAATGGGTCCTAGAGGATGTTGTAAAACATCCTTCATATCTAGCTTGTGGCTTTGTGCTATCACTGCCATGTGACCAACTAAGTTTCTGTCAGCTTTAATTATCACTTCCTTTCCTTTTGTCTTGATAGCCTTGATTTTATTCAGCCTAGAAAATGGTTTATTTTGTAGCCTAGGTAGTGGATCGATAAACTTCTTGATCGGCGTAGCACTTAGTCTTTGTTTTTGAAACAGACACCATTTCCCTAAGTTGCCTGATACATGCACTTCTATAGTCTTCAGTAAGGTAATACTTCTGTGTAGCGTCTTTGTTGGTGCTGAAGCCTTTTGTCCCGCGGATGTCTGAGTATCTTTATTAACAGTTTCCTCAATTGTCTGATCCGTGGGGATTTGGGCAAATGTATTTTGAGATCCTAGCTGGGCAGAAAAACCACCAGTACAGAGTTGTTTGTGTACCTCCGGGTGACTGTTTGGCAGACTCAACATATTATCTAAGTACCAGGGAAGGTACTGTACATAATTAGTTTTATCATATGCAAAGCACCAAGGGATGATTTCTCGAATTGCTGCAAGGTGCAATGACCAGTTACCTTATCGCGATGCCCACATCAGGTTCAATAGAATTTGAACAAGATTAATGTATGACAACCAAATTTCTGGCTTGCTTCCATTGTCACTACGTAGATGATTGCGGTACCTGTCAAATTCAACAGCAACCTTCACAAAAGCATCACTGACAACAATCGTACTGAATATTTCCTGAGATGTGTCATCTTTTAAAGCTGCGATCGTTGACGATATGTCGTCTAATGAGTTGCTCGGATCTTGATCGGGGAAGTTTGATTGGACCCATTAAGCAAATCCCTTTATAACCAATCTGCATACAATAGCTTGTGAACTCGAACAGCCCTGTTGTAATGGCGCCCCTCAATGACTGCTGAAACAGATCCTTCTGCAATGATTCAGGTTTCAATACACAAATCCTGGAATCCAGCATCTGCAATTCGCTTGCCGATAATGGCAAGTAGCGTACAGGCTGTGTGGAAGCTTCTTAGTCGTACCACTATCGGTGTGAACTCCATATTCTCTTTCCAGATAACTTCAACGACCTTTGCATACATAGCCTGGTCAAATACACACACAATCTCGTCTAGTTGCAAAGTGTCCTTAATTTTCATTGCTTGACACAAAACTTCATACACCGTTGAGAAGCTGGTTGCCGGGGCATCTATGTTTGGCAAATACCCGGCATTGTCTTGAAGCACAGAAGTCGTGTTCCGCACTTGTGTATTAAAGCCCTTCCAACTGCTCACATCTTGGTGGGCAGGTTCTATTTGCCGTGTAAGTAACCATGCTAAGTCTTTATGAAAGGCTTGCAGTTTAAGTCATTCCAAATCTACTTGACATGTTTTAACAATAGGTGACCCACATCCTTCACCTGAATTATATGCTGGTAGACAATCGGGTGCTATTTCCAGACTTCTTTGCTTGGTCTTCTTGGCATTGGCTTTTCAATTTTGATGGCATTTTTTTTTATTATACCCCGGAACAAATATTACAGGCCCTCATTTTACTTTATCATTAACTTTGGATGCGTAAAATTGTACTAACAAGCTACTTGTTAGTGCTTTAATAAACACAGATTTTAAAATCTTGATGCTTATTGCTTGAATGACAAATATTGTTTTGAGCGGTTATTTGCTTTCCAATCTACTTGGTGATTTAGAAAATAGGGGTGGGTTAGACAAACTGCAATATCTTTGAGGGAATCAACCGAGTGTGTATTCCATATGTCTCAAAATGTGGCCAAGATATCGGGCGATGAGACTATTGCAATTTAATCGATCGGAATTTATGGAAAGTAAATATTTAACAAAACTGATCTGATGTTTTTGAAGAAAAAACACGAAAAAAACAGAAATTTTTTAATATAAATTCTGTTTTTATATATAATATAATAAACAGTTATGTTATTGCTTTGCCAAATTATTAAAACCATTATACCGCATCCGTTCACGCATATATTTCTGTTTTCAGAATGTAATAAATGGGAAAATTTCATTTCGATAATGTCACTGATTTTGTCATAAATTTCATCAGGTACCCTAACTTTCGTCGTGATTTCTCGAAAATGCTGCGCTTCTCAAATGTCTGTCACATTGAAAAGTAAACTAGACATATTTCTCTACATAAAAATCATTACGGCGTTTATTCTCCACCCCCACCCCCACCCCTCCCCCCAATGTTACCAATATCCACCCTGGTCCATGGACTAATTGCAATGAATGAGCAGGTAAGAGCGCTACCAATGTTCCCCGCTTTTAATGGTTGCGACACTGAGTCATTCGTTGTTTGTAGGAGAAGGAGAACAGTATTGTATATGTGGAAGATATTCTGTGAGGTCACCTCAGTATATTTACCAAGCTATTGTAAATATTACCAGATGGTAGCAACCGATGCATAGCAATCTTGGAGCTATTCAGAGTGCTACTTTATATAATCAAACCAGTGCAGAATAGCACATGGGGGATTTAGCTAGGAAACATGTTCCCGGTCAAAGATAGAGCCATCGACGCCTATAGCAGTTTCTCATTCTCTTCAAAAATATACAAAAAGGGCACAATACCAGGGTGGACATGTTTGTCGGCAAACTCATATCTGAACGCCAAAGCTACCATTACTAAGCGGCAGTGGTAGGAAGCACAGTAACACACGCGGATTGGAGCCTTTGTGGATTGTGCTTCTACTGAAGCATCAGCCGCAGTACAGGGCAATTGCACTGACCTAGACATTTAGAATAACAAGCGGATACTTTCAGGGTATGTTTATGACACAAATCTAGGTAATATACTAAATGTCCCAAAAATCTGGTTGCGGATTTTCCCATAATCCTGGTGAAATTGTGGCCATCTTTGATTTGGGCGTACTATGTGCTTTAATGCCTCTGGTGAGCGAACCATTGGACTTAATGGCTTAATTTCTTTTGTCAAACGTTCATATTACGTTCTCTTAAAATCACATATACATTCATTTCTAAAAAAATTCAAAACAATGCCCAGTTTCGTGTTTTCACATAATCGTGGATAAAAATGGCAGCTATCTTTGATTTGGCTGTTAGCATATAATGGACTGAAGTTCACTTCCGAAAATTGCCTGTAATTTTCAGCTTGTAGCTGTAAATGTAAGAACCGACTCAAGCACAGTAGTTTTGTTTATGAAAGCAACAGACTTTCCAAGGTGCATCAGGACATTATGTGACCATCAACCCATTGAGTCTGTTAGATCAACTACAGCCATGGAATATAAACTCCACGACTGTCAACATCACAACTAAGGTACCTCAGCTTACGACAAGGGATTCGTAGGATGGCACCGCAAAACGCACCCTGACATTGCCGATGATTGATGAGAAGCAGCCAGAAGAATCCTGGATCCATGCATTCATAGAGGGCTCAGCCAAAGATGGTGTGGCCAATGGAGGAGCAGGTGTACACATCAAAACTCCTGAGGACGTACATCAACAGCAAGTGTACCAGTGGGGAAATACTTACCAACTATGCAGCACACGTCCGAGCTCTCATACAAACTATATCCACGGTTCTTGACTCAGGCAACGACTCTCTGCATGTTGTTTTCCTCTCAGATTTACTGTCAGTCCTGCAAGCAATGCACCAGACGCAATTCCTAGTCCCATGAGAAGACCCCAAGAGCCGGCCAAGAGGAGACAAGTGGTTCGACTGCAATGGGTTCCGGCTCAATGAGGAATGAATATTAAGCAATGGAGCGCCAGATCAGCTAGCGAAACTTGAAGCAGAAGATAGACAACCAGACAACAATGGAGAAACCTCCCCCCCCCCCTTGTGAAAGTGGTCATTCAGCCCTGGTCAGCAAAGGATACATAACATCTATTTAAACGCTGTCCACAGGTTATTATCATGCGACTGGTCATTACCGTCTCCATGACCACATGTACAAAAGTTTCCGGAAGACAAAACATCAGAACACTTCTTGCAGACTTTTTCGCTTCACAAGGAACTTAGAGATGTAATTCGGCCAATGCCTACCTTTCTACATATCAAGCTCTAGGGCTACAGACAAAACATGGAAGCGACGATGGCATTTCTCTCGCGTCCTGGACTAATGATGGAATCGTGCCAATTCGTAATTGATAATGCAGGCTACAATGAAATTACTTTAAATAGCACGTCGGGTAGATGCTATGTGGATGAGTGGAACATGGCTACAAGTTCTCCCTCGCCCAAGCTGGAACGGATTTATGGACAAAGTATGCAGTGCTACATCTTACAATACATCTGCTGTGCTGCCACTTCTGTTCGTCAATCTGGATCCAAGTAATCCCGCAGCGATCTACACATGCGGTCTATATGTTGCTGAGCAATGTGGAAAGTATAGACAGCCTTGCAACATGGTTACCTTTGACCAAGCACTCTAAGAAAATAGTTCTTGCTTCTGTGCCAGAGTCCTCTTCCCAGTGCCATCGTCTGTTTGGGAGGATTCCACCTTCTGCTGTCATTGATGGGCTCTATTGGGTACACTATGGCCGCGTGTTGCCTGAAAGAAGTATGGGGAATTGTGTATGCAACGAATAGTATCGTACATATGATGAGTGACCATGCGTATATAAGAAGACTCCGTGCAAACTTTCGCACTCAGCATTCATGTGTACCACTACTACTAGAGTCAACCGATGGTGATGAAGCTCTGGCAAATGACTTGAAAGCAGGTTTTCCTGGACATGAACTTAGAAGATACAGGCTCACGCGGCGAAACTGAAAAGCTGTGGATTCAGTATGTTAAGCGTGTTGGCATCGTGATGCGTTTTGTGAGAGCAGAGCACTGTGGTGGTTGGAGGCTCCATCTATACAATGTACAACTCTTAATACCAAACCTGCTCGCAGTCTGGCCCCTTCACTATGCAATATCCGTTCAAGCTTGCCTGCAGCAAATGAGTGTGACTCTCGTGAAACCAGATGCGCATGGCTGGTTCACCAGGCTCGGCTATTTTACAGTGAGAAGATTTGACAAGTACTGGTCATGAATCTGGATGAGCATGACAATTGACCAACAACCGGTGGCCTGACTCGTGGACACCCTAAACTATAGCAAAATGGGTGCATTCAATGCATATCACATCCGGAGTAGTTGAAGCCATGGAAGTCTTCAACGGGATCGCTATAGTGCCATTCTGAGCTGCGTGAGTCTTGTCAAAATCGGGACCTTGTGGGCATGAAGACATTTTTGGACTGGTTGCAACTACACAAACCATGGCCTCGCCTCTCCTTACATCTTTGGCAGGTAGCGTTATGGCAAATGAAGATGTAAACTATGACAATGACCTATCAGTTGCATTCATGATGACAATGGAAGGCAAGGTGTTTAGCGACATTCATCTGCATCGAAAAAACAATATACAGTCCTTGACAAGCGTGACGAAGTCTACGAAGGTGCGTGTTGAAGAAGTATGCATCAATCCTAACCAGTTGTTCTACCGAATAATCTGCGTTATCAGGAGCAAAGATGAGGTAACAGGGTATTTGGCGTACGAACTGACCGCTCGTCACCCCCTGCCCTCTTAATGGAAAGGAAAAAAAGCTTCCCTTGTGTCAGTGCAGAGATCCAAGCACGAGGTATGAGAAAGACGTTCGTCGCGCAGGAAGCTACAGCAACAGGCATAGCAGATTCTGGTGCTAAATCTGTTTTAGTAGACGGCACAGACCTCGTTCTCCTATGTGTCCTCTCAAATCCTGATATACATGCTAAAATGTGAATAACCGGAAACAAAGCCCACGCCGACAAGGTGTGCAGCAGCATGGCACTGCAGTGGACCATGGATGAAATGATTAGCATCGTCTTCTTCCTAAATGTAGTTACGGGTGCAATGCAACATTTGCACACTATCGCAAAGGAAAGAAAGTCCCATTCACGAGACAACGAGACGATCAAGCACTTTGCACTCGAATACAAGTCTTCAACAACTCCCAGTGTTCTCCAGACAATATAGCTGCAGCCCATGAAGCATGCCAATTTTGACTTGACTACATTGCCTCCATCAGCAGTAACACATTCGCATTCATTCCAGGTATTGCACCAGTGCAATAGTGGAAAGGCGTCGACCTAGAACCAACTGATTGGGGTTGGGGGCTTGCGGCTGGACGCTTAGGACCGGTTCCATCTCTTCGAGAACCGGATAACTAAATCCTACGTATACATCTTATAGTGTGCAACTGCAGAGCGGCAGCCGAACGTAATTGCGAATGTTGCTGGAGTAGACCTCACTGGTCACCAGTCCGTGGGTGCAGTGCTGGGCATGGCTGTAGCAACCCGGTCACTTAATGATAGAGAAGATGATAGTAGAGATGATGTGGATGGTATATTTGAGGCTGGAGATGCTGTAAAAAATTTGTCAGCGGATGGAGTTTATATGGATGATATGTTAGACAAGGAAGATGGACCAGGGTCATCACCTGCACAGATAGACGACTCAACTAGAAGTAGGAACTGTTTAAATGTATATATTTATTAGTTCTATGGTTTACATTTGACATTTACAGCGTTGCACCACAGTAGTGGGCTGTGTGAACACAATGCTGTTCTTGGCGATGTACATCGCTCTTAGTGTTATGTCCATGAAGCGTGTCAGATCTCCTACTGATTAGATTTACTATTTACAGCTAACAGTACCTAATTGTACCAGTAACTAGTTATGATCATGTGTCTCAATTCAAGTGGGTTTTTATCATAGATACATGACTGTAGCAAATATTTTATTAGTTACCAATATGCCAATCTCGCTTTTAGTCAGTGGGGGGAAATGGGTGTAACCATTCTAGGAAACAAGAAAAAGTTTTTGATTTAGCACAATTCAAGTATCTAATATCATTTATTATATGATCGTCATCAACTCTATCAATTTTGGTGCTTATCACAAAATACACAATTTGTCAAATTTGTTGGTTACATGTCTGCCCCAGTCACATATCTGCCCCGATCACATATCTGCCACAGTCACATATCTGCACCAATAAGAGAAATTGATTCAATTTAATTTCGGCTATGGGTGCCGCAGGAGCGCGGATCAATCTTAGAAGAACGATGTAAAACACGCATCGTCTAAACTCAAGCAGCCTATAGGTTATCATACGCCGTTAACGGATAAAGGGAGATAACTCGTTATTGGTGTATATTCTATTATTATGAGCGGCAGGTGCGCGTCTGGATATCGCTATAAAGGACTCTGATGAAATATCATGAATGGCATTGCTGTTTTACCTGAGTAACCTGAGGACAGGTACGCTTAATGTTGCGATAGATAATAGCTATGTAAATAATATCCGGCCTGGGAAAAGTATGTTAATCTTAAAAGTGTATGACTAGCCAATGCATAGCAAAAGGTAGCAGCATGGGTGATTGCGGGGCGCCAGTTTGCCTAGCTCAAGTATCGGGGTTGGCTGTCTAGGCGGGAGTGGTGGAGGTGGTGGTGGTGGTGGTGGTGGTGGATGTGGGATGGCAGGGTTGGCGAAAGGTCATTTCATATCTAACTGTCATCACCATAAAAATGTCCAAGTGAAAATTAAATATAGGCACTGAAACAAATGCATTGTTATTTGGCACAGATCCACAAGATGGCAGGATGCATCCGATCTGTCACTGAAGTATATGACGTCATAAGCACTTACGTCACATGTTAGGTGACGTCACAATCATAATATCGAAATGTCCGTGTGTATGTCATGGATTTACAATTTAATAAACATTCGGTTGAATAATTTGAAACTAATTTGACTGGGAGTTGTTTTGACGCGTGGTGAAATCAATTTGAAACTTTAAAAGCTGAATTCCCAGAATCTACATTTCAAGGGAACTATGTTGGTAAGCCGCAGGTAAGCTGTTAGATTTTTGCAATTTTTTGGACGAATTGGTGGCTTTACTATTTAATAAACAGTTTGTTGAACATTTTGAAACTAATTTGACTAGGCGCTGTTGCTGCCATAGGCAACGACACCCGGTCAGATTAGTTTAAAAAATATTCAATAGCGTACCTGCGTAGCTATCTTATCGGATATTGGGATTCAAGTAATTCAGGGTTCGCTCGATCACAACACGGGTAAATCGTGGGCGGAGCTTAGCTAAAAGTCGACGGGGCGTAGGCTATAAATGAATCCCTGTATTTGATATATAAGACCCAGTTATCGGGTACGTCATGATGCAACCTATATTCTTAACAATTCATCATTCTACATGTCATGTTTAGACTCACGGCACAATCCTAAAAGATAAATGGAAGCCCTGCTTACAGAGCATTTCATTCTCAAATACTTCCCAGCTTTGCTCATGCATCTAAAGCTGCAGTCACACCTTGCCGGATAGCGTTAACGGACGTCCGACGGAGAGCAAAATTTTCAGTCCGTTCATCTCCGTTTGCATGCGTTTCTTTTCTGTTTCTCGTTCCGCGAATGCGTTCCTTGTCGGGCGAGGTCCGTACAGTCCGGTGGAATGTTTTGTGCATGCACAAAACTTGGAACGGACTCCACCGAGTAAAGGCATCGGCTGGTTGTACGGTTGTTGTGCGCTGGGCATGCGTTTTGTTCAGAACTCGTGCGTTTCTCATCCTCTACTTGTCAGTTCGTATCCGTTGATGTTCGGTGGACTTGGCTCGCGGCCGCACTACTACCTGACATGCAACGGGTGAACAGGAGGTGTGCCGGACATAGACCGCACGTTCAGCGGACGATTACTGACCAGGAACGCATGGGAACTGATGAATAACAGGATCTGTAACGGGGATCAACAGGACAAAACTGACGACTTAAGGATAAGTACAGTATAACTACCGTACATGTAACGCGTCTATGGTCAGCGACGTACGTCCTCCGAGGTATATAAACGTGGCTTCCCTGTCTCACTCCCTCATTATCCTTCTTGCATGCCATGGGTGAGGATCGTTTTGGACTTTGAGGACCTTCATCAGTATCATGGAGTGTCGTGTGAGACTCCACCTGCAGTATCAAGTCGCCCAGGCACAGACTGACCGGCTAGATGCCAACCTGAACATTTTTGCCCATGTACAGAACAGAAGGAGAAGGAGAAGGTGGCAGCGGAGATGGTGGTCTAGGGCATGGCTGGGCCCTGAGAGGCGGCGACAGTTTGGTCTTACTGACCAACTCATGATGGAATTGCGGAGAGAAGACCAGAAGGCATTTGTCAACTTCTTGAGTATGCCCCTGAGATGTTTGATGAGATGCTCGAACGAGTAGGTCCCAGAATCACCAAGCAATATACATTCTACAGAGCCCCTCTTGATCCAGGCATGAAGTTAGCCATCACACTCAGACATCTTGCATCAGGGTCCAAGTACACCAATAGGCGGTTTGGCTGGCGGGTACCCCACAACACCATCTCTGTCCTCGTGAGAGAGGTAAATATCTTTTATTTTCCCACAATAATTATTGCTTTTTATAAAGTTATTACTCGTCACATAGGGGAGAGGGTATTATATGTGTGCGTGTGCGTGTGGGGTGGGGGGGGGGGGGGGGTGGTGTTCGTGAGAGCGTCGAGCAGCAACGGAGACGACTGTCACCACCGGATAATTTTCTTTCGCAAATTTTCTATCCGTTGGATGTCCGTTTCTGCTATCCGGCAAGGTGTGGCAGCTGCTTGAAGTCCAAAGGTAAGAAATTCTGAAACAATGTACAGGAACCCAAATTCGGCCCTACATCCAAATATATGTCATAGGGTTGGTTGATGGGCAGAGCACACTCGGAGTGAGGGGCGGCGACGGCGGCGATGGTGGCGGCGGTGGCGTGGCAAATCTTTCTCATCTCCTGTTCAATATCGTACAATTCAACAATCAACGTCTATAGAATCCAGGACAAAATCCCACCGGACATCATCCCACCCGGACAAAATCTCACTGGACATAATCCCACCCGGATAAAATCGCACTGGACAAAATCCTACGGACAAAATCCCACTGGACAAAATACCATCGGACATAATCACACACGGGCAAAATCCCATCGGACATAATCTCACCCGGACAAAATCCCACTTGACAAAATCTCACCCGTACATAATACCAATTTGTAAAATCGCTACCATTGAATCATACGATACTAGCAGCAGCAGAAGCAGCAGCAACAGTCTTTCCAGCACAGCACAGCATAGTTTTGTGTTGGTACTAACATGGGTGTACTACGTCCACACAGTGCAGCCACCCTCATCCTTTCCATATCCTTGTTTATCTATCACAATCTTAGATGACCACCCTCAGCGAAACGTATAAAATGCTGATTAACTTGAAAATAACTTCGACTGGAATATGTTAGACAGCAACAGTTTCCAGTTATCTAACCAACAAGGGAACAATCCGTTTGGTTACTCCAAATTTCCAATATACAATAATAATAATAATAATAATAATAATAATAATAATAATAATAATAATAATAATAATAATAATAATAATAATAGTAATAATAATAATTTTAAAGGTACACATTCACAGTAGAATGCTTGAAGATGAAATTGTCAAAATTGTACACTTTTAGAAGCTTACATTGCGTGCCTAGAAGTATCCAAATGAAATAAATCTTAGAAAATTACGATTTCGTTACGCATAAATTACTATAATTTTTAAGTTGTGTAATTGAATTAGAGACACGAGTCCCTAAATCAACTTCGCAATTAAAAACATTATAATAAGTTGTACGGGATGAAATCATCATATGTTAAGATTTAGTTCGCTTCATTACATTGAGGTACACACATTAACACTTTAAAAGGTTACAATTTAAACAATTTTATTTCCACGCATTATATGGTGTGAATGTGCACATTTAATAATAAATAATTAATTAATTAGTTATTAACATAATGAACCCCACCATTCCCGTCTTGACTGTCCCTACCCTACACACCTGTCTATTCCCAAGATTTAAAAAATGTCAAGCAGAACAGATAAATGTATGTAACAGTCTAATGTCTCCTGTGTATTCGTGGTTTGTAATATTATGTTATTCATAAATATTATATGTAAGAGGTCCGTCACCTCATATTTAAAAAAGCAAATAAAATTTAATTGAATTGAATTGAATTAAAAAAGTCAAGCGATGTTATAGGCCCGAGATCGCTGACAAGTTTGCAACTATTCGAAATGTGACGCCTATATATATGTGGCTCCCTCTGCATTCTTGAATTGATCCCGGTTGGTCCCTAACGGAGTGTGCATGAAATCCTGGTGTGAATCTGTCCAGTGGGATTTTGTCCGGTGGGATTATGTCCAGTGGGATTTGGTCACGGTGGGATTATGTCCGGTGGGATTAATATCCGGGTGAGATTTTGTCGGGTGGGATTATTCCCGAGTGGGATTATGTCCGGTTGGATCATGTCCGGTGAGATTTTGTCCGAGCACCGTGTTTCCATCATGATGGAAATAACATCTCAGAGCGTCTAGTCATACAAATTTGCGGGAAATAATCTGAGTATTATGTACAGGGGGTATATTTGCCCAAATCATTTCCACAAAATCTGTTCAGGGGCGCTCTGCATGCCCCACCACTCTCGCCTCTATAAATACGCCACTGATGTCTGACAATCTTTCTGTCCCTTGGGCCGTCGTAGTATTAATTTCGCCTACCAGTCCAAGTGTCACGCTCGACCGTATAATGGGAGATAAATCGCATTCACCAAACCGAGAATATAGAAAAACATGTTAGGATTTGTCTCCCTTAAGCTTCGTTATACTGATAATCACACCGTGCATCCAACTGTCGTGTTAAGACGGAACAGCCGACCAGTGGTGTTAGAAAAGTTGATTTATGTTTTTCGTTTGAACGACTGTTATGTGCCAGACTTACGTATATTCATATTATGAGTTTTAGGACATGACCGTCGTAACCAATAATATATTAAAAGGAAACACCGTGCTCAGGTGGCAGACAGGAACCATGTGATACCTTCGGTCAGAGAATTGCGACACCATTCAAGAAAGCTAAGTTCGGATATGTTGTCACAGTAACCCGACCGGAAGTATCCGTATGTAACCGTATGTTGATACTGGATGAAAGGTTATGTCCTATGAGTCCAGATCTTCTTCCTCTGCATCTTTCGTTACATTAACTGACGCGTTGTATCTGTAGCTGTACGAAAATACAAGACATAGAGACAGCCTGATGAACTTTTAAATGCGGGGCTCACGGAGGTACCATACAGACTCATAGGTCCGCAGAGGTATCCCCGCAAAGGAGACTCCCGCATACGAGATCACTAATTAACTTTATATAAGTTATTATACCTCTAAGCAGAAAGGAAAGACCCACTTAAAAACTGTACTCCTCATGAATCAATGACCCAATTTCAACAGGGTAGAATAAATGATCCTATGTCGGTAGGCTTCAACATATCAAACGAGAACTTATATTGGTAATTTTTTTGGTGGCACCTTGGATTTTATCCATCATGTCTGTTTAAATGCAAATGGTTCAAATCATAATGGTCCAGGTGAGTATCACAGGCCCTTGAGTCTCTTGTTTCAGTCCACGCCTAAAGTTGTGACAACCTAGTGTATGGCCACGCCCTTTCCTGTTTTAAAATGTGAGCAAAATCTGACCTGTAAATTGCGAAATATTCACCGATCCAGAGTTCGATCCAGATTCTTTCACTCTGATCGCGACCAACATTAGAAATCGTTTGGCAAATTATGCTAGAGTTGAAGCCAATTCAGATCAGTAATTTTTTTTAGACACAGCTCAGAACAGACAATCAGACACAGACAGACATACAGACAGACAGCATGACAGACAGACAGACAGCAGGCAGGCAGGCAGGCAGGCATAATACTCTCTTCACCGCGGTAGTGGTGGTGGTGGTGGTGGGAGTGGTGGTGGTGGTGGTGGTTTGATTGATGTAGATACACTAGTTCTTCTGAACCAGATGGAAAGTACGGTGAAAACTCTAGTCATCACGCCTACGGGATAGGTGGGCGAAGCCAAGTGCCGCAAGTTATACAGACAGTTTTAATTTGCGACTGCGCAACTAGTATACCTCTATTTATTTATCAGTCTGTCTGTCTGTCTGTGTGTCTGTCTGTTTGTCAGAAGGTCGCTCTGTCAAATTTGGGACATTTTGCAAAGACTGCCTATGTCGCATCTGTAGAGCGTTCACCTGAAAGCCGGTAATTTAGTAGATACTTGATCATTATATTGAGTTTAACCAGCTTATGAGAGATGCGAGTATAACTTAAACATTACACTACGTGTTTGTTCTACGCATTTCTGGGATCATATTATTAGCTCCGCTGACCTGAAAGATTATGCATGGAAACCGTCCGTCGTCCGTCCGTTCATCTTACGTCCGTTGGCAATCCTTCGGTTGGCTTTAACATATCAAACGGGAATTTTGTTGGAAATTTTGTTGGTGGCCATCAGCTTAATCTACGTATGTTGATTATGGAATTTGGAAGAAGGCTATTATTTCTTTCATCAGTCCGCCCATCCTTTAACATAGCATAACGTACTATACATCGTCTACTGTTACAAAACGTACTATAACAGTATCCCTATATTTATCGTGTGCGCACGTGCGTCCTTTCGTCCGTGTACATGTACGCGGCCGTGTGAGTGGGTGCGTGCGTTCGTACGTGCGTGTGTGCGTACGTATACATGAGTGCGTGTGTGAGCGTGAACATGCATGTTCGCGCTCATACACACAGCATTCCTATATGCCTACGATGCGTTGCATACCCTGTTATAGTGATAGTTCGGCTCAGTTCGGACTACTGGATTTTGTAAATACGTTGCCCTGTCTGACTACTGGGCTGTCGGACTACTGGGTTGTTGGACTACTGGGCTGTCGGACTACTGGGTTGTCGAGCTACTGGGTTGTCGGATTACTGGGCTGTCAGACTGCTGGGCTGTTGGACTACTGGGCTGTTGGACTACTGGGCTGTTGGACTACTGGGCTGTTGGACTACTGGGCTGTTGGGCTACTGACGTTACCCCATACTTATAATGAGAAGAATAGATTAAGTTACAAAAAAGGAATTATTTACCGTCCATGATCATTTGTGTTATGGAGCCATCATCTTGTAACCGCACAATACCTATTGTTCTAAAGCGTCATCATCTTGTAACCACACAATACCCATTGTTCTAAAGCACCATCATCGTGTAACCACACAATACCTATTGTTCTAAAGCGCCATCATCTTGTAACTACGCATTACCTATTGTTCTAAGGTGCCACCAACTTGTAACCACACAATACCTATTGTTCTAAAGCCTCATCATCTTGTAACCACACAATACCTATTGTTCTAAAGCGCCATCATCTTGTAACTACGCATTACCTATTGTTCTAAGGTGCCACCAACTTGTAACCACACAATACCTATTGTTCTAAAGCGCCATCATCTTGTAACCACACAATACATATTGTTCTAAAGCACCATCATCTTGTAACCACACAATACCTATTGTTCTAAAGCGCCATCATCTTGTAACTACGCAATACCTATTGTTCTAAGGTGCCGCCATCTTGTAACCACACAATACCTATTGTTCTAAAGCGCCATCATCTTATAATCAAACAATACCTATTGTTCTAAAGCGCTATCTTGTAACCACATAATACCTATTGTTCTAAAGCGCCATCATCTTGTAACCACACAATACCTATTGTTCTAAAGCACCATCATCTTGTAACCATACAATATCTACTGTTGTAAAGCACCATCATTTTGTAACCACACAATGCCTATTGTTCTAAAGCGCCATCATCCTGTAACCACACAATACCTATTGTTCTAAAGCACCATCATCTTGTAACCATACAATATCTATTGTTGTAAAGCACCATCATTTTGTAACCACACAATGGCTATTGTTCTAAGGTGCCGCCATCGTGTAACCACACAATACCTAGTGTTGTAAAGAACCATCATTTTGTAACCACACAATGCCTATTGTTCTAAGGTGCCGCCATCGTGTAACCACACAATACCTATTGATCTAACACCATCATCTTGTAACCACACAATACCCATTTTTCTAAAGCGCCATCATCTTGTAACCACACAATACCTATTGTTCTAAGGTGTCGTCATCTTGTAACCACACAATACATATTGTTCTAAAGCGCCGTCATCTTGTAACCACACAATACCTATTGTTCTAAAGCACCATCATCTTGTAACCACACAATACATATTGTTCTAAAGCGCCGTCATCTTGTAACCACACAATACCTATTGTTCTAAAGCACCATCATCTTGTAACCACACAATACATATTGTTCTAAAGCACCATCATCTTGTAACCACACAATATCTACTGTTCTAAAGCACCATCATCTTGTAACCACACAATACATATTGTTCTAAAGCGCCGTCATCTTGTAACCACACAATACCTATTGTTCTAAAGCACCATCATCTTGTAACCACACAATACATATTGTTCTAAAGCACCATCATCTTGTAACCACACAATATCTACTGTTCTAAAGCACCATCATCTTGTAACCACACAATACATATTGTTCTAAAGCACCATCATCTTGTAACCACACAATACATATTGTTCTAAAGCACCATCATCTTGTAACCACACAATACCTATTGTTTTAAAGCACCATCATCTTGTAACCACACAATACCTATTGTTCTAAAGCGCCATCATCTTGTAACCGCACAATACAAATTTACTTTTCAGACAGATTTGAATATATATTTGTTTATTATAAAATGAAGAATACATATGAAAGCTATTTTATTGAAAAATTAGCTAATGTGAAATATCCACCTCCGGCAATAATGTTAAGAGTTTGTCAGTCTCTGTACCTCCATGACAGTGATAGTGCTGACCACAATGGCGATCACTAAACCAATAGCCCTGAAGCTTTTTATAGAAAGGCATAGCCCGGAGTGCAGCATCTGATAAAATAATACAGGAAATGTGACGCAAATGTGACGCAAATGTGAATTATCAATTTACCATTGAAACATATCTGATTTATTAACAGTATGGTAAACATTATGGAATTTTACACTCGCCTGCGTAAGGGGAATAGGTTATTGGGATCAGGTCTGTCTGTCTGTCCATACGTGCATCTGTCTATGCGTATGTATGTGTGTGTGTCCGGGGCTGTATTTCGAAAACTGCTGATCCAAATTGGCTCAAATTTTAACATAGCAAAGTAACTTGCTACGCAAGAGGATTTCTTGGCATTGTCTGTGATCGGTTCAAGTTCTCAATCTCTGGATATCTCGGAAACCTCTGGTTCAAGTTAGATCAAATTTTAACACACGAAAGCGTGTTGATCATACACAAGGATTCCGCAACAAAAAATCTGAAAATCCGAATGAGAATGTGACAAAAAACTGGAGGGCGAGGGTCTGCAATCTCGGATTGCTCATTTATCATTTGAATTTAGTGAGATACTATAAATTAGCTCTTTGATTTGTTCTCATGAAGGATGCATTCAGATTTGGTAAAACCTTTAGCACTTGGAGAAATTCTATTATACGGGCATGTTTTTGCACAACTGTTTCTCCTAATATTCTAAATACAATGGATGAATGGACTTGATCCGACACTCAACTATGTGAGTCATAATCAATTAAACCACATGATGACTGACGTCACAATCAAAATCCATAATGAATGAATAGTTCCGTTATAAATATTAACTAGTCCGTCAAGTGTACGATTTGCATTTAATCAACATTATATTGAATATTTTGAAACTAATTTGACAGAACGCTGTTGCTGGCATAGGCAGAAACAGTAACCAGTCAAATTAGTTTTAAAATATTCAACAGCTTAAACGTATAGTTACCTTTAAATTTGAATTTGGGGATTTTAGGATTCAAAGTATATAAATTTTTTCCAACACGCAGACAAACAGAGTAGAGCCTTGCTATAGATTGGCGGGGCATAGCGAGAAATGTAGATAAAACAATTTAAACAACTCTAATAAGTGTTTCTATTCTCTCGTCTCCCTTAAATATACTTACTATTTTTTGGGAAATCTAATGGCCCGACAATGCCATTTGCAATTCACTTTCTAAGTGTGCGGTCACATGTGGGTCTAACACATTGGTCTTCCTTTGCATCGCACATGCGCACTTCACAGTGCGGGTATACCGCGCTTCCATGGTGCTGACTGAACTCGAAAGCATCAAATCTGAATCGCCACGGTCCTGATTTGTCTATAGCATGGAGACTGACCGAGTGATCTGCTGGACATCTGGAGGTAGAAAGGAAGCTCAGTGAGGGAGCCTACAATGATGCTAAAGTAGTGTTTATAGAAGAGGTCTTAGTAGTCGAGGAGCTGATGGCAGGGCAAAATTGACTACGTAGCACACCCAGTATTCAGAAGGTCTGGCACTTGTTCTAGCTTGGGGAATATCTATGGAAGATTTTGAGCCCCGTTGTACTACTTAATTGCGGTATCACTAATTAGCTATGCTCGTTAGTTTGCATAGGGTGTTTAGGTCATCTGGCTGCGCGCAAGTGCATACTTATATACGTGTGTCTACAGAATAACTCAAATGTGGACGAGGATAGTTTGACCAAATATGGCATATATATATATATATATATATATATATATATATACTGAACTTGAAATTCCTTCCCTCCGGAATACAGATTGGATCAATAGGTCAAAGGTCGGAGTCAAATATCAACGGTCAAGGTCATATCTTAGGTCCATAGAATAAATTCAGGAAAGATCATTTTAAAACCAAAATCTTACCAAACACCCACAGTTTATGTCTACAACACCCAAATGCATCTATTTGATGAAACAGTGCAAAAGAATTTAGTCAAATTAATCCTTTTCTGCTGAATTATTCAATCTTCATTTTGCATGGCTGTACTATCCTTTAGCATGATATTGTGATGAGTAAGACTTAACTCTAATTCGCTGATTAGTGAGTATGCAAGATAATAGTTAAGAAGTGTTTAACTATTTACTTAGTAATCATGTCACAATGTCACGTTATACACAAATTGAGGTCACTTGAAATGGTGCCATAATCAAATGACGTAAGCATTACGACATCCCATAACATCTGTTCTACCAAAGGAGCTATAGAACCACTTAAATATTTAAATTTCTACAGGGTATAATCTATTCTGTTGAATATTTTGAAAGCAAATTGACTGGAACTATTGCTGCCTATGGCAACAATGGTTCCAGTCAAACTAGTTTCAAAATATCCAACAAATTCTTTACAAGAAAGTAAAGAAACCATTCTCAGTTACGACATTCTTTGCATGTTAGACCATACAAATAGCAGATACCGAGGTGCTCGCCAATATACAGGAGATAGATTTAATTGCCGCAGAAGCAAAATACTATGGCATATGCCGAGATCAGCATGTATCAAAGTGTAATGTAAACTGTAAATCTTTCAAAGAAATGGTGGATGAGGATTCTTACTCAAAAGCTTTCCATGAACTAATAACAAAGATAGAATTGGGCATGAAAGTAGGAAAAGCTTACAGCATGACGCTTTTGATGAGTTGCTTTAGGTTTTATCTTGAAAATAGTAATATTACTGCAGACAATTACTGCTCCCACCGATTGAAAAGGGAACGGCAAAACGACTTTTAGGATTCAATTGTATTTCAGCAGCAGTCAAATCCTTCCAAACCAGAACTTGTTTATTTGGGTGCTATATCTTTACAAGATGTGATTAACGCAGCTTCCAATGGAGATGCCATATTGTTCAGATGACATTACACGAAAGAAGGACTGGGATAGTTATGTTCAGGCACGGTTTCATGCAGCACAGATCTTGAAGATAGATGTGCAAATGTCTGAGGGACTCGGTATTAAACGAGCTGACATCGGCAATCTTACACTCAGAAAAGCAAAAGACGTTATCACCCAAAGTATGTACTAGTTGCTGCAATGGATTACCACTTAAAACAAATTTAGTGGAAGATCAGTTTGGAGATCTTAGATCAGAAGATAATAATGAAGCAGATGAAAGGCATGTACTGATGATATGTCAAGGTATAGTCAATTGTGCATCACATGAAATAAAGAAGATGCCAAAGCAAATCAGTTTGGCTGTGACAATGAGACATCTTACAGGTTTCCATCAAGTTGTCACCATTCTTAACCGAATGGGTCATATCATGTCTTATGATGATGTTGATGTGATGGACACTAGCATGGCACTGGAAGTGTTAGCTCAGTCGACACAGTATGGAGTTGTAATACCAACAAACATTGTTCCCGACGTGGTCCTTCAAGTGGCTGCTGATAACAATGATTTCATTGAAGAAACATTAGATGGTAAACAGACAACTCACTCAAACACTCTGTTGATGTACCAAAGACTGCAATTTGGTCCATGCCCGGAGCGGGTTGTACATGCAGAGCAATCCATAAGAAGGGCATTGACCACACCCGCTAATAATAAAAAACATATTCTGGAGTGTGGGTGTTTGGTAAAAGACCTGTTGTGACATCCTTCATCAACGCTGTCAAGAAGGAATGGTGCCAGCGTGTTAATTACCTCTAAGCAGATGCATTAAGACTGGACCTGAAACTGGAAACAAGTTCAGAAAATGATGTAAGCACTGGGAATGAATGATTCAGTCATTACATTCCACATAGCAATCTATGTGAAGGAGATACAGTAGAAATATGAAGATGAGTTTAAAGACACTGTTATCAGAAAGGGGGGGGGGGGGCTTTCACAGTGCAATAAACTATCGGAAAGATGATTGATGACTCCGCCTTATAAGATCTCCTAATAGAAGCCAAGATATACGGTAGCAGCCCTGCATTCGCTTTACTGAAATAAAGAGAAATCACGAGGAATGAAGGTCCACAAATTGGTTCTTGAAACACCGCTGCGCTTGCTATGGCAGTGTTTTTCGAAATGGGTTCAACAGAATGGGGAGCATGCTAAACAAACACAACCAGCAGAAGGGAAGAATCTCTATGAGAAAATACAGATGTTCCGCAACAACATTAGTGCGATACAACAGTTGCAAGAAAACTTCAGACACGTGTGCATATACTTGAATAAATTACAGTGGAAGTACGTTCGAAATCACATCTCTTCACATTCTGGAACTCTGATATTCATATGGAGATTGGCAGTCACACTTATCGGCTGCTGCTACGACGGCACCATACTTCTACTGTATGGAATGAACCAATTATACAAGATGGCTGCCTGTCTATCTTGCTGATATGTAACAACTTCCAAGTATACATCTACATGTGCATGAACAATTCATGAACGTAAATCATTCAGTCAGTCGCTCAAATCAGTCATTCAATCAAGTGTAGGCAGATATGGCCTTAGAGCAGTCGGTTAATCTCGACTCCAAAAATTGTGATGGTATGATTGGAATCACACAACAGCCAGGTGTTCTGGAGAGGTGAGTTTTAACTAGCATGAGAGGGCAACAATAATAACCGCCACAAAGCAGATGTGTGGCTTATAAGGTGGTCCCACCTTTAGAATAAACAAGGAAGCTGGGACCCCTCGTTCAAAAGGGATGAACCCGATGTGCAGAAGCTTCTCTCAGTGTTCTCTTATATTTAAGGACAAATCCATTTACACTTCCAGACAACGAAGACAGCGAGTGTCTTCCACTTCTGAATAATGCAACTGTGGTTGTATTACCAAATGAAATCAGCAATAGACTCGTGTGCGCCGAGGGTATTGGTAAGGAGAATATGGATAAATTTGCGCATCTACATTTGGACAATTGGCAGATAAGTACTGGGAGATTATTACGGCACCACTGAAACGGACAGCCTGCAACAGAGTAGACATAGTTTTTGACAAATATGACAGATCCGAGTCTCTCAAAGCAGAAGAGGGGATAAAAGGGGGTTCTTCAACCAAACTTGAGGTAAAGATTGTTGGCGAAAATACCCATATCCCAAAACAATGACGCAAGTACATTAGCAACCAAGTGAAAAAAGTGACTTAATGCCCTTTCTCAGTGAACGATGGCGTGACATTGGACCAACATGCTGTCTGCTGACAATACAGTCATTCTTTCTGGTGGATTTAAAGATAGTATATATGTTGTTGCCATTTCTCAGTATAAATCAAATTATTTGGGGGAGCTTAGATCAGATCACGAGGAAGCAAATACGTGCATGACTTTGCATGCACTAGATTCGTCTAAAGACCACACAAGGGTTTTTATACATTCTCCAGATACAGATATGGTAGTACTTAGTATATATTCCATAGTTCACTCTATTGTACTGAATTGTGGTTCCGTACGAGCATAAAGGACAAGTTGTGTTACATTCCAATACATAATGCCCCACAAGTGTCAGGCCCATCATTGTGCATGACTCTGCCAGGCTTTCACTAACTTATGGGTTGTGACAGTACAAGTGCCTTGTTTGGAGTAGCAAAAAGAAAAGTTTTCAATCTGCTAAAGTCATCCGAATGCCATCAACATAGTTTTGCACAACTCGGTACAAATGTTGAACTATCTCCGGATACTGAGATGTTATGTGACAAGTTTGTATGTAACATGTATGCCACAAAGAATTATGGAAATACAGCTCTTGTTTGGAGAAATGCAATGCAAGCAGTTCACAATCTTTCAATCTCCAAACAGACATGGCTGGGCCCTCGCAGATGTTTTACTTAAACCTATCTTGATGTCAAATGAACCTGCTCCGACTGGACTAATTGAACTCACATCATGTAGATGTCAGAAATCATAATGCAGAAGGACAGCTTTGTGGCAGTGCAAAGCAAACAATTTACTCTGCACTGAAACCTGCTTTTGTATGGGAGCCGAGCTATGTGACAATGTCCAAAATACAGTCAATGAAGAAGACTTAGATACAGATGCTTAAATTTGTCTTCTTTAGTGCATATGTGAAAACTGTGCACGTGACATTCCAGCTTGTGCACGCATATTCGGTGCATTATCCGCCCGAATAATTAGTAACAAATTCTCAAATTATTGACTTTTTTCTTAGAGATACTGTTATTGCAACAGATTTTTAAAGCACATCTTTATTCTCAAAACCTAGCATTTGCATCCAGAACTATGATGCTAACATATACATCTGTGAAATGATAGGTGACGAAATGCAAGTTTGCTAAGAATTTCCGCAGAACTACCATTGTGAAAAAATGCAAAAAGCCAATTACACCATGTCATGTAAATTGGCATGTCACAATTTAGTGATATTCCCAAGACATCATACTAACATAATATAGAGTCAAACCTTTTGAATACTGGGTGAGCTACGAAATCACTTCGTAGGCCTCTTTTGAAAATTAGCTCCTGTACTATAGAAAGGTAATATAAATGCCTTTCTGAGCTTACATGCACACAAAAGATCCATTGGATGACGTTTCAGCACGACAGCCTCGCGTGGACATATATGTGACATATCGATACACATTGAAAATGCCTGACATTAGCATATTTTGCAGAGTTTGTGAAAAATGTTGCTGACAAATACCAGGCTTGGTTTTTGTATTAAGAAAATACCTTTGAAGCAACGTTCTGTGAAATTCTATTTGAATTAGTTTTGAGTGGTCACAGATTTCGTCGAGAGCATTGAGCATTCTCTACCAACACTTTGCTACCCCTTAATGGACCATGGACACCTAGCTAGCTGATAAAAGCAACATGAACTAACCAACCTACCCATTCTTTATGAGTGTCTTGGAAATGTAATCACGTGGCGAGGAACTCGGTGTAGCAATGCATGATACTGGGAGGAAGCCAAACTTTGAACTAGAATCTGACTGATTAGAACTTGCAGTGATTTCCATGTATACACTTTCCTCCATCATTACTTTAACAGGGTAATCAGAGCCTCGATATGGTTTGCTGTAGTCATGCGACTGGTATTGACGCATCTGAATATCACGCTGTGAAACAACGAATTAATCTACAATACAGGATGCAATTTATTATTATTATAATTATTATAAGCAGCAGCAGCAGCAGCAGCAGCAGCAGCAGCAGCAGCAGCAGCAGCTTAAATTTTAACACAATGAAGAAACTTGCCATATAAGATGATTGCCCGACTTTGGCTGCGATCCTGATAAAAGACCTGGGATCCGGATCACATCAAATCGGATCCGTGGATATCTTGTAAGGTACATGTCTAATTTCGCTCAATTCTTAGCACAAGAAAGAGTGTCACCATACACTAGGCCTACACAACGTTGGGCATGATCCGAAAAAATCGGAGAGGGCAAGGGTCTGCAATATCTGATTGCATTTGTTTTATTCTTGTTCCTGAAAAGTGTCGTTTAATAACACTTGGCTGAATATCTGGATCATCAAAGAACATCACATAATAGAGTAGGGCGTGTCTCTGTACTGGAGTGCATCTTATACAATGTCACTCACCCCACCATTGCTTCTCCTATAGTATAGGGTGTGTCTTTGTGCCAGAGTGTAACTCACACAATGTTACTCACCCCATCATTGATTCTCCTGTGGAACAGGGCGTGTATCTGTACCTGAGTGCATCTCACACAATGTTACTCACCCCATCGTTGCTTCTCCTATAGAACAGGGTGTGTCTCTGTACTGGAGTGTAGCTGGTCATCAGTTGTATCGTCCTCGGGTACACACACTCTATCCTTTTCACTTCTTCCAGAGACCCAGATGTTCTCATCCTAGATAATTTATTCCGATAGATGACGGATGTGTCAGTGAAATGAACTGTTGTACCACATGACGTGAAACTGAAACTATAAATGGAGAGCGTAGACATTTAAACACGCATTAATGGACCTCACGGTCGCTTTCACGCATGCGCACACACAAGATGGCCGAAACCGGCCTTATAGTGGTCTTTAGAAATCTCCATTTCCAGACTAGGAGAATGGTATTTTTGAAAACCCACCACTGGAAAGGCTATCTCTCTCTCATATATATATATATATATATATATATATATATATATATATATATATATATATATATATACCATTCACCTGTGCAAAAGTTAAGCACCACCCTATTTTTACGCACATGCGAGGGTATATTCATGTGCTATGAAGAAAGCAATAGCATAAACATTTATGTACCCATCCATCTTAGTGCAAGAGGTAATAATGCAACTAGAGGAATGCTGATTATGATGGTGGGGAAACACTGTATGTTTTTGTTTGAACTTGAAAACGAGGCCTGAATATGGTTACGTTGACACAACTGACAACTATTGCCCTACAGTTGACACACGTGGCTAGATTGTCATTAATGGTGTCTGAAAACGAAGTTTAACATCTGTGCACGAGTTTGAGACTGTCATTATTAATACCGGGTATATCCACCTTGTGCCTGGATGACGGCCTGGACACGACGTCTCATGCTGGTCACCAACCGACTGATACGCCATTGTGGTATTCGTTGCCATTCAAGATGGAGTGCGTCTGTTAATTCCTGTAGGTTCTGCACAGGAGGATCCCTCCTTCTCACCATGTTTCCCAGAATGTCCCAGATATGCTCAATAGGGTTCATGTCAGGGCTCCTTGCTGGCCATGGTAGGGTTTCGATGACATTCTGGCAGAGGTATTCATGCACAGCTCTAGCACGATGTGGTCGGGCGTTGTCATCCATGAATATAGGGTGGGTTCCAGGTGCATGATTTACAAAATGAGGGACCACAACTCTATCCAGTATGGAATCTTGATATCTTTGTCCATTTAGTGTTCCATGTACAGTCAACAGATCCAGCTTACAATCAAATGAGATGCACCCCCATATCATAACGGAACCTACACCAAATGGAACTTCTTCCATGATGTTACGTTGGTCGTACGCCGTGCGTCTGGACCTCCATACACGAGTTCGACCATCTGTGGCATGAAGCAGGAACCGACTTTCATCGGACCAGTGTACCCATCTCCAGGATCTCATGTTCCAGTGTCTTCTTTCGTTGCACCACCTCAGACGCTCCTCTTTGTGGTGTGCAGTGAGGAGAGGACGTCTGACAGGTCTCCTAGCTTTCATGCCAGCAGCATACAGTCTCCTTTTGACGGTAGGCATTGACACTCTATTGCACGTTTCCCATTGCTGGCTGAGCACTCTGCTGTTGGTGAATGGAGATCTCCTAACAAGGCGTACTAGGGCTCGATCATCACGGGCAGTAGTCTTCTTCGGTCTTCCAAATCTAGGCCTGTCGTTCACCTCGTTAGTTTGCTCATGTTTTGCAATAAAACGACTGATTACAGTATGGTTAATGTTCAGCTGTCTGCCAATCTCTCTGCATGACATACCAGTGGTATGCATGCCTATGATTTGCCATTTCACACGATCACTTAACCTTCGTCTGGCCATAGCGGTTCACAATCAAGAGCTAGTTCTCTCTGTACAAATAAACCACGGTCATGAACACAAAATTCCTAATCTTGTCGCCTAAATCTGTATGTAATGTTCTACACCTCAAACTGGACTTTTACATAACTGAACACGTGTGCTGTTTCCCGCCACGCACAGACATCAAGCGGCGTGAAGTCATGCATGCATGTGCATTTCGTACTTGGAATTATGTCAGCTAACGCGGGGACAAAAAGTATGGCAGCCTAGTTGTACCATCATGTTTCTACGTTCTATTGTTTTTGCTGGTGCTTAACTTTTGCACAGGTGTATATATATATATATATATATATATATATATATATATATATATATATATATATATATATATATATATATATATATATATATATATATATATATATATATATATATATATATATATATATATATATATATATATATATATATATATATATATATAGAGAGAGAGAGAGAGAGAGAGAGAGAGAGAGAGAGAGAGAGAGAGAGAGAGAGAGAGAGAGAGAGGAGAGAGAGGGAGAGAGAGAGAGAGAGAGAGAGAGAGAGAGAGCGAGAGAGAGAGAGAGAGCTAAAAGTGGATTCGTCGCTTCCATAATAGTCCCATGCACTGGCCTAATTCAATCTGTACGGGGGCTCTATAGTGGGTGTCATCTGCTCCCTGTATATTATGGAATTGATGAATTCACTTTTATCTATGCCACGCTCATATACACGTTCTATCGAACCATAAGCTCCCTGAATCTCAATTTCCAGAAAACTATGCAGGTAAGCTGTTGGATATTTTGAAATTAATTTGACTGGGTACTGTTGCTGCCTATGGTTTCAAAATCTTCAACATGATGGTTATTAAGTAGTAAAAACATACAATTCATACACATGACAGACTATTAGGTTTCTGACGGATTTAGATGCGCCATTCATTACGTATTTTAATTGTGATGTCAGCCTACCTGTGGCATATTTGATTACGATGTCATATACTTGACTGACTGATCTGATTGCTCTATTAGACACTATGTTTTCTGTCTCATTTCTGATATTCTATTTTATCAGCACATTAGCATGCAATCTCATGCATAAAGATACAGCCACAACAGCACACATACAAACATATCCCACTAGTGGTAAAGCTCTATCTGGCATAAAACAAATCATAGTGGTAATTCACCTTTCCAGTTTATCAATCCATCATATGACGTCATGATCAACTAAGTGACGTGTATGCTTACGTCATAATCATGACGTCGTGAATAATTCGAAATCGTCCGTCTTTAACGCTTAAAGGGCCGACACGTTGTACGAATTTTATGTCTTTGCTATTTAATAAACATGCTGTTGAATATTTTGAAACTAATTTGACTGGGGCTGTTCCTCTCCATTTTAGCTATACCCCGCCCATCTCTAGCTAAGCTCCACCAACACTCCGCTTGTGTTAGGATAGAACGATCGCTGACCTCCCTGACTATCTATTTCCAGAAAACTATACACATAAGCTGTTGAATACTTTGAAACTAATTTGACCGGGTGCTGTTGCTGCCACAGGGAGTTCAGAGATCGATCGATCTCAACATGAGCATGTTTTGGGTGGAGCTTAGACATAGATGGGCAGGGCATAGGTAAAACTTGAAAGGTTGATTATATAACAGACAATATAAAACATGTTCTTGTGTGTTTGTCACAGCGTATTCCCACTTGGTCTGCTTTGCTATACCGTACCGCCCAATTATATGTGATGCAGTAGTCCATGGCTGGCAGGACGGATCACGGAATGAGAAGACATCGCCATCAGTCATGGTAAGTGGAATCAAGATCTCGAAATTATCAGCATTACATGTGACCTCTGCTGGCTTCAAAGGTGAACTGGTCATGGTGAATTCTGGTATGAAAAACAAACGGAACTATAATTAGCATCGTGTATCAAATCATTTGCTAATTTGTATAATAAATTTGAATTCAAAATCGTGATATTGGTTTTACATTAAGATCTGAATAGATAGATGTCTTAATAGTATCGCAGTTTATCTAAAATCAATGGTTATTTTGTTTTTTAGCGTCGTGGTTAGATTGTATAGAAAAGCAATGATTATTTTATTAGTCCAGTAGTCAGATGATTTCTGAAATCAGACCATGAAACTAGACACATTGACAGATACAAAAATGTCGTTTGCCAACTGTAAAGGTTGACAACTGTTATGCCGTTAATTAAGCTTTACACAGATTTATTAAGAGAGAAGATTTAGCAATCGGTATGAAATATGATTGAAATCTTTGGGGAAAAAAACTATTTCTCAAATAATTACCAGATTTCATTTAAATGTTGATTTGGTATATGTATCCTTCATCAGAGCAGCACATTTTAATTGGCATAAAACGTAAAAATTTCGAGAAAATGTTAGTGCAAAATAAGGAGTCATTATAGTACTGTTTTAGCTTTGTGAGATCATACCATCTCCATCTCCGAGAAATTCGGTTACCATGGCAATTGATGATGCGAAGCGATCATTCTTCACCGATAAAATTCAGAGTACGTCATCCGAACCTAAGGCTCTGTACAATATAATGTCCAAGCTAATGGGCAAAAACAGCAGTCCCACGCTTCCAAATATTGACGACCGAGACCTCATGGCCAACTCATTTTCTGAATATTTCCATGATAAGATAAGGGCGATTCGCAATCAGCTAAATGATTTACAGGATACAGATCAGCCACCGCCCAACATACCCACAGCCTGTCATGATCATCTGAACCAGCTTCATCTTTTCTGTGAAGACGAGATTCTATCATTGCTGAAAGACTTAAAACCTACCTACTGTGCATTAGATCCGATTCCAACTAAGCTCATATATGAACATATTGATATTTTCGTTTCAATCATCACTGCTATCGTCAATTCTAGCCTTACATCCGGTATTATGCCTAAGCCCTTTAAGACTGCTCTGATTAACCCGCTGATTAAAAAATCGGGCCTTGATCAGGACACTTTAAAAAATTATCGGCCTGTGTCTAATTTACCTTTTATATCCAAGGTTGTTGAAAAGGCAGTCAGTAAGAGATTGGCAAATCACATGCATTGTAATGGTCTGTACGAACCATTTCAGTCCGCCTATCGTCAAGGACATAGTACTGAAACAGCTCTTCTTAGAGTTCTAAATGACCTTCGCTGTGGTGTGGATGAAGGAAACGTATCACTCTTGCTTTTGCTCGATTTAAGCGCCGCGTTCTACACCATTGACCACCTAAAGCTGTTGACACGACTAAAAGTTGAGTTTGGCATAACTGACAGTGCGTGGAACTGGTTCCAATCTTATTTATCACAAAGATTCCAGTCCGTTTACATTAATGGTACGCAATCTGCGCCCATTGAACTTACATGCGGTGTCCCTCAAGGTTCGATATTGGGACCGGTTCTATTTACGCTCTACACCAAACAGCTAGGATCCGTTATCGATTCTCATAGTTTGTGTCACCATTTTTACGCGGATGACACGCAGCTCATTAATACATTTCCTCCTCCAGCGGCATCTGCATCTCTAGCAACCAAACAGCTAACAGATTGTTGTGCAGACATAAAAGCATGGATGACAACCAACATGCTAAAGCTGAACGAAGAAAAGACTGAATGTATGTTGGTGGGTCCATCTATCAGACGAGACAAAACAGAACTAAGTAGTCTAGTCATTGGTACAAATATAATTCCGATCTTCAACACGGTTAAAGACCTCGGCGTGATACTGGATAGCGAGTTGTGCATGGATAAACATATAAACTATCTGCGCAGAGTGTGCTTTTTGCAGCTGCGGAACATTGCACACATCAGGAATTATCTTACCACAGAGGCTACCACAAAATTAGTGATCATGACGGTAATGTCTAGGTTGGACTATTGCAATAGTCTCTGTATTGGTATGGCAAAAGAAAACATCCACAAGCTCCAAACTATTCAGAATACAGCAGCACGAATAATCTCACGCCAGGCAAAAGATGCACACATCACTCCGATTCTCCATAAGCTTCACTGGTTGCCAATTGCTCAACGTATCCAATTTAAAATCCTCTGTCTAGCTTACCAGTGTGTCTCAGGAACTGCACCTACATACCTTTCTGCATTAGTCGAGCCATACCAACCAACCCGGTCACTTAGATCCCTAAACAAGCAAATGCTCAAAATCCCAAAATACAAAATGAATTCATACGGCTTTAGAACATTTTCTTTCTCGGCCGCCACTGAATGGAACAACCTCCCTATTCATCTAAAATTGTCAAAAAATCTTACAACATTCAAATCAAATCTTAAAACTCATCTCTTTAAACAAGCGTACCAGAATTTAAATTAATGTTTATATTATCATTTCATTGTCTTGCGCTACGAGCATGCTTGCGTGGAGTTTGGCGCGTTATAAATTCACTTATTATTATTATTATTATTATTTTCAAAAATCGTATGCTGATATATTCTATGTTACCATAAACAAATTATACAATGCTAATATCTCAAAAATGTGACATAAGACGTTTTCTTTGCCCCCACCTCCCCCCCACCCCAACCCAAGCCCCGCCCTATCCCACCCTCCCCACTCCGACCTCCACCCCATCCACACCTCCACCCCACCCCTTGCTAGAATTTCTAGTATGCTTTAGTAGATAGTTGATTTATTAGTGGGGAAACAACTCAGATTTTTAGCATGATTTTACTTATCATGATAAATGAATGGAACTGGAAACAAATATATATTGAGACGTTCCAATTTATTTCTGATAGTCCCTTTTTAATTCACACCACACACCCCACCCCACCCCCACCCCCCCACCCCCCCCCCCCCACTAATAATATTCAAAATGTCCATCAGATTTCAAAATGGCTGCCAAAAGACAGCGGAATTTTGTCTTTTCTAAGTTTCACGAAAACACACAGATACAAAAACTGGGATCTAGCTCTGGGATGTATGGTCAAGCCGATTTTGTTTAGTGAACGATTGGTTTAAAAATAAGAAAAACTGCATTTTCTTACATAAGATTACTATGGCTTCGATATGATCATACCGCTGTGGACGTTTGTGAAATATCAAAGAGAACAGGAAACGT
Source organism: Chaetoderma sp. LZ-2023a (assembly GCA_034401795.1). NCBI lineage: Eukaryota > Metazoa > Mollusca > Caudofoveata > Chaetodermatida > Chaetodermatidae > Chaetoderma > Chaetoderma sp. LZ-2023a. Next base: position 118,168,824 of record CM067367.1, read on the forward strand.
TAGTGAAATAATGAGAGCTCATAACGGAGCTCCATAAAGGTTTAAAAACACTCCATACGTATGTGAATGTAACAAGGAACATGACACGATGTAAACCTCATTATAGATGAAATATCATGTAAATATGCACATATTATAAACAGACAATGCAGTTTGATTGCATCAACACAGTGGCGTAGAACTATTCCTCCAGCAATCATCTATCAAACAGATTACAATAATGTTGTGAATATGAAGAGGAAAAATAGCCACACCTAATCTTCGGTAACTTCGCAATGGCTACATGTTTCGGGACCACATCCGCATGCTTCTGTGCATTGAAGATCATTTTTACGCCAGTTACGTCTCGCGGAACAATCACTCTTACACGTGCAAATTTGTAGTGATACCAAAATTACGTCATTGGGAAATCCCCGTTAGTGCCGTTGGTGTGGCAGCGGCAGTATTAATTATATAAATTGAAACATATTGACAATATAGGAATACACTCCTTCTGTTACGTCATATACTGGGCACCAAAAGGATAAGTCATTGGGAAACACCTCCTGACACCATATAGAGGGTATAAATACCAAAATTCATTCCACAAATTGGGCCCAGCCCGCCGCTACTCTACTCGTGGTCGTACTTGCAGGCCTTTCAGCCCATGCAATATGACGTAGTGGAATAAGCGGATTCCAGTCTGCCAATAAGATTTCCTTTATTTCTTATCGCGAATTTCATTGGCGGAAGTGACCTACCCCAGCTCATTGTTTATATTTATGAAGTTTTGTCATCAAACGCCTGCAAGCACAGTACCGACGTGCGTGCGTGCGTGCGTGCGTGCGTGCGTGCGTGCGTGCGTGCGTGCGTGCGTGCGTGCGTGCGTGTGTGAGTGTGTGTGGTGGGTAGGGGTGGTACTGGATATCGAAGCGAAACGGGAGGGCGAGGTCCGTGCAATAAGAAGATGGATATTTCAAGATGAGCGACAGCTAGGATTCCTACATTGAATTCATATACAAATCAACAATATCATAATAATAGTACCTGTTTTAGGTGTCCTTATTGTGCCGACTCTTGATATGGGACCTTTTCCTTTGCTGTCCCAAGCCTGAACTTTGAAATAATACATGGTGTCAGGTTCCAGGTTTCTAATGGTCACTTGTTTGGCGCGACTCACAAACTCTGTATAGCATTTGGCACCCATCACGTTCATACATAGAGTGGCAAATGTCACCAGATAGCCTTGTGAAAAAGATAACAAGTATGCATAAGTTTGTCTACATTTCTCGAAGATGTTGCTAGTGAACAAGTATATGTCTGATTTCTTCCAGACAGTCACATTTAAATGCGGATCAACCAATGCAGAATTTTTTTTCAGTCAATCATATGACGTCATAATCAACAACGCGACGTATAGGCTGACGTCATAATCAATTATGTCGGGAATGGCGAGGTTAAGTTCGTCACGAACGTGTATTTGATGATGGACTAAGCGTTGATGTACAAATTTCATGTCTTTACTATTTAATAAACATGCTGTTGAATAGTTTGAAACTAATTTGACTGAGCACTGTTGTTGCCATAGGCAGCAACAGCACCAAGTCAAATTAGTTCCAAAAAAATTCAACAGCTTGCCTGTATAGTTTTCTGGAAATTGATAGAGTTCATGGATCGATCGATCCCTTTACGGGTTTAACTAGAGGTGGGCACGGCATAGCTAAAACTGGATTCATCCATTGTGTTTATGGCAGACACGTTATTGCCTATCAAAGACAAAGAGTGTCTTGTGGCAACCAAACTAAAAGATTAGGAATCGACATGGCATAGATGACCTCAAAACCCAGTCTGTCTCATAGAAATGTGTGATATATGAATCATGTTTAATCACCGTCGCATTAAAGTATAGTGTCATTGTTTGTTTGGCATATTATCAGGAATAGTAGGCTCTGCCTGTATGTTTGACCAAACCGTACTATGGAAATAATGTTATGAATCACCTAAATTCATATCTCCACAGAATACATTTGAATTTCGACACATATTTATTATTAGATAATTATGCTTCTATCAACAGTATCGTAATAACAACGAGAGCAATCAGAGATCGCAGACCATCGCCCTCCCGTTTTTTGTCAGACTGTAAAATGTTTTCAGATTTTTTGGATTTTCCGGATTTTTTCGGATTTTCCTGCATCACGCCTAAGGTTGTGTAATCCCAGCGTATGGTCGCACCCTTTCATATGTTAAAATTTGAGCTAAATCGGACCAGTGGTTTCCGAGATATCCATAATCCAGAATTTGATCTGATCCGGATCCTTGTTCTCTTATCCGGATCATGACCATTGTCTAGGAATCCTCTTGCACCTCAAGTTCCTTCGTTATGTTAAATTTGAGCAAAAAATCGAGTCAGTAGATTTTTAGATACGGGTCCCGAAACACAGAGACACGCACTCCCACACGCCCACCCACCCGCCCTGCTTTCAGAGGCATTCCTAATCTTAGTACCCACCTCTTGTGACTGCTTTCAGCGGTCAGAATTGGGTCTGGTTCGTGTAGGTGTCACTAATTCCCGAGGTAAATACCTGGATTGTTTTTACTCCACACGTCGTTGTACTTCCACTTAATGTGGACGGCTGATGTGTCCTTTGGAACCGTCGTTAGATCAATAATCACCGGAGGTGCTGAAACAGTAAATGTGATATAGCTAAATATACCATACCATACCGCCACACCAATCACACTCGTGCATTTACACGCATACCATACCGCCACACCAATCACACTCGTGCATTTACACGCATACATACATGCAGTACAATATGAACGAATAATTTTTCCGCTGAAAATTGTGTTTGCAATAATGCTGATGATGGCATGTGCAAGACTGTTTACGTTTAGATGAACTGGTGTTTAGCAATATCAAACAGGTACTGAAACTTTTAGCTACCTGCGCACATCAATGCCAGTGGTATTAATGCGCATGCGCAAGCGAAACTTCTAACTGATCATTGTTTCTCTATATATCTGAAAGGAAACCAAAGATAGTTTCTCCCTACTAAGGAAAATTAAAGAAAACAGCATTCCAATCAACTCACAAAATTAATTATTCTGCACCATGACAACACCTATCGTGGCTGCGTGGTTCAGATGTGTGGAGATACGGAAATCCTATTGGGTCACATGTCACAAGCGTGAATACTTTTGGGTTGGGGTTATTCGGCATTCAATGGATGACTGTGTACGAGGCAAGTCTTGCTGTATGAAATGTTTATATGAGTCTGTCACAGTTTCAAACTGTAAATAGTTTCTACACCTGTGTAGCGGAATGGATGCTGTTTAGAAATCACAAGAATTAGGCCATTATGCGCATAAGTTGTTGTTTATCAGTTCATAGGCTGTCACCCTTTCATGATTTCATGAGCCTAATGACTTAATGGTCAGTATTGGCTAAATTAAATAAAACTAGACTGAGTATTAGCCATTTGGTTCTTGACATTATTGCCCAACCTTTGATCAACTTATGATATTTCGGCATATGATTGATCGATAAACTTGATTCATCCATTCAGATGAGGTGGAATGGATCTGAGTTTGGGAATGACCTCTGAGTGAGTCTTCAACTGGGTGTCTCACTGTACAACAATACATCTACCTGGTCCTGGTACCAATACATTAGCGACTTCTGAAGCTAGTTCTATTCCTTTGCCATCCCCTGCACGAACTCTGAAATAATACACAGTATCAGTGGTCAGGTTCCTGATGGTCGTTTCTCTGCCTCGATTCACAACCTGTGTAGACCATATGTCCTGCATGTATGACGTTCTGGGGGCATAATGCACCAGATACCCTGAGAAGAAAAGAGGAGGAGGTGGTGGGGGTAAATCTTTGTGGTAAATCAGCACGTTCTATACAAATACACTTGTATGGATATCTTGATAATGATACTTTCCCATTCATGCGAGTGTTATAAATAAATGCGATAGGGCCCAGCATTTAACTTGGCATTAAGATCAAGAGCAATCAGGGACTGCAGACCTTCGCACCCACCCACCCCCCACCCCCCACCCCACCCCCACCCCCATCCCCCGCCACCTTTTTTTTAGATCACGCCATAAGTTGTGCAAGCCTAACGTATGGCCACACCCTTTATTGTGTTAAGATTTGAGCCAAATCGGACAAGCAGTTTCCGAGATGTCCATAGATCCAGAATTTTATCCGATCCGGATCAGGGTCTCCGGATGGACGGACAGACGGATGGACGGACAGATTGGCGGGCGTGTAGGTGGGCGGGTGGGCATGTGGGCGGGCGGGCGGGCGTGTGGACGGATTGACGAACGGATGGACGGACGAACAAACAGTGAGACAGCGATACAGATGTACGGATTGATGCTCGATTGCTATACCCTCGTCTCCATACGGGCGAGGGTAAACAGAGTAAATGATCTTAACATAACCATTGCCAAAGCAATTGTAAATACATCGACGTGGGCCCACACTCTTTAATTGGCTTATCCATCTCTAGCTATGTTACGCCCACTTATAGCTAAACTCTGTCTCTGGCAGGCAGGTCTGTGTATGCGAATGGTTATCTGAGTTATCATATTTTATGCTCCGTAAGATTGACAGATTTCTACTTTAGCTACCTGGGTTGTTACTGAGTCGCCAGTCTTTGTGTTTCCATTCAATATGTACTGGTCCTGGAATATTTGGGACACGCTTCACATTGGCAATAACAGGTCTATCTGAAACAGAGGAAACAAGAGCAATGATATATTTCAGGTTCTCACTCTCCCGTTGTTGTCACACTGTAAGAAGTTTTCGGATTTTCTGGATATTTTTTTAGATTTTCCAGATGTGTACGGATCTTCCTGGAGAGCGCCCAAACTTTGTAATCCTAGTGTATGGTCACACCCTTTCTGTGTTAAAATTTGAGCTAAATCGGACCAGCAGTTTCCAAGATATTTACCGAGTCAGTGGTCCGGAACTGGGTTCTCTTATCCCAATCAAGGTCAACGTCTGCAAATCCTCTTGCACCGAAAGCTCGTTCGTTGTGTTAAAATTTGAGCCAAATCGGATCAGCTTCAGATACTGGCCCGGACAGATAGAGGGACAGATGGACGGATGGCAAGACGGAGGGACGGAGGGACGGAGGGACGGACGGACGGATCACTAGATGGATAGATGGAAGGACGAACTAACGGACGCAGGGACGGACGGGCGGACGCACGCACGCACGCACGCACGCATGCACGCACGCACGCACGTACGCACGCACGCACGCACGCACGCACGGATGGACAGACGGACCGACAGACCGACCAACAGGCAGGCAGGCAGACACGATCCCAATACCCTCTTCTCCTTATGGGGCGAGGGTGTTGCCCGTGCACCAATGTGCATATATCTATCTCAAGATAAACAGTTACATACCACCCAAATGCCGACGATTATATTCTACTGAACAATGTCAATCACTCTCATCACGTGGCTGCGATAAAGATCAGTTTTTAAATGCGACAAAAACAGATGCAAAGTAAACAACTATATTGTAAATCAACAAACATTCCTGATCTTTCAAACTAAAAATGAATATCATACCCGGACAAATATGCATTATGATTCTGAGAATGTAGTCTATTTGATAAAATGTGCCCTTTGCCAGAGAGTTGGTGAAACAAAAAATGCATTTAGAGTGCGTGCTAGACGCCACGTTTCTGATATTAACACCTCAGCAGATACGCCAATTGCTCAACATTTCCAACTTCCTGATCATTCAGTTGAGCATCATTTTGAAATCATGCCAATAGAACAGATTCCGACTTTCGATAGTGAAGAAGAAACGAGTTCGTTTCGCAAAATACGAGAAGGCCATTGGATTAGAACACTCCAAACAAAAGCTCCATTTGGAATAAATGTAGATTCAAGAAGATCACAAAAGAACAACATTATCCCATTTCAGCTCATATACAATAGACGCAATGTTGAAATAGCGAAAACCATGAAAGATGAATATTCACAGTTGCAATCTAAATTAAAGGAACCGATCAAAGCACGACCAGTAATAGCTTACAATAGAAATCCAAACCTGAAAGAGTTGCTAGTAAGATCAAAGTTAGACCTCATAGTTCCTGATAACAATGACAAGGTTTCATCCCTCCATACCTATTCTTAAATAAATCTAATCCCATCCAAAATCATGGTGGGGAAACTTGAAATCATATCCGTAGGACATCTTTTAATTTCGTGTCTGCGTGCGTGCGTGCGTGCATGCGCGCGCGTGCGTGCGTGAGTGCGTGCGTGCGTGTGCATTCATTCGTGAGTACATTGGTGCGTGGGTGCGTGCGTTCATGCATGCATTCGTGTGTATGTTCGTATATGCGTTCATGCATGCATTATTGCGTGCATTCGTGCATGTATTATTGTGTGCATGTATTATTGCATGCGTGCGTGCGTGTGTGATTGCGTGCGTGCGTGGGTGCGTGCGTGCGTGCGTGCGTGCGTGCGTGCGTGCGTGCGTGCGTGCGTGCGTGCGTGCGTGCGTGCGTGCGTGTGTGCGTGCGTGTGTGTGCATTCGTGTGTGCGGTTTCTGTATGATGTAGGATCAATCCCAGCCTTTACTTGTTGAAGCGACCTACTGTTTAGTACACCTTACCCCAACTAATCTCAAGGGGGGACCACTCTTAAGTAAAACTAAACTTGCTCTCGATAAGGCAAATTTAGGTAAAGAAGTTTTTAATTAAATTCCTGTGCCAATGCGTTTTTTCAGTGTAAAGACAGACAGACAGACAGACAGGCAGGCAGGCAGGCAGGCAGGCAGGCAGGCAGGCAGGCAGGCAGGCAGGCAGGCAGGCAGGCAGGCAGGCAGGCAGACAGACAGACAGACAGACAGACAGACAGACAGGCAGGCAGGCAGGCAGGCAGGCAGGCAGGTAGGCAGGCAGGCAGACAGACAGACAGACAGACAGACAGACAGACCGGCGGACAGACAGACCTACCGGCGGGAGGGCTGGTGGACAGGCGGGCAGGCAGACACGATCCCAATACATGTGAGAACACGCACGTGCCCTTATGGGGCGAGGGTATGGCCCGTGCACGCATGCGCATACATCTAACTCACGATAAACAGTTACATATTACCAAATTGCCGCCGATTATATTCTACTGACCAATGTCGATTACTCTCATCACGTGACTGCGGTAAAGATTTTACTCTTTGCACTTGCCTAACATTATGGAAACACATGTAGCATCATATAGTTGCATCTTGACTTTCATTGGGGTCGTAGAGCCACGAACTCACAGCTTCCAAAAGGACTAGAACACGATATTTCCTATCACACAGCGAGTTCCAATGTGTGTCAAGCTGCAGAGGAGGGAACCCAAGATTCTGACCTTCCTCCACTTCTCAGTGTCCCGATGGGGTACCGTCATCATTCATTTCTTTTAGTGCCGGATAGATACACGTAAGTGAATTTTGTTTTTGGCTTCATTGACGAAGATGTTTGCAACCTTGAACTGTTCTGCATCTATTGGAAGTAGTGTATCAAGAGGTCCATTTCCCTCGCCTATAAAGTCAACCGCATCTGCATACGCCATGTCTAGTGGCATGCCTATCAATGAGATTGGAAGGTTTGGTCTTGTATTATGTTCTCCAACTGATGGTAGAGCTGCGTTATATAGCAAGTGAAACGCACTGGTGATAAACCATCACCTTGTGACGATCCTATTGATGTTTGAAACTGCGACGCGAATTTTTAGTTTTGTTTGCGAATAAGAGTCTCACCGGGCGTAGTTCCTAATCATCTCAGCCAGTGAGTAAATTTCTCAATCGCGTGAATAGTACTTTGTTGTTGATGATCGATAGCTCATAACAACGGACACCGCCTCGATAGCATGAGTGTAATAAACGTGAAACTGAAACTGGCATATTAATGAGCTGCCTGAGAAACACTAACTAGTGCTTGTTAAATTAGAACTTGAATCGGAGCTGATGTCCTGGTTCATAACTTTATTAGACATTAATTTCTTTTAATCTGGACATGTGGCGTAATCGGAATCCACGTGGTTAACGATTCGCGCGATAACGTGAATTTTAGGCAGTATCAAAATTCACAGCCTTAACCAAAATTTTTGCAATGACAGGGTTTGTTAAAAATCTCCCAACTTTTAAATTTTAAGATATGATAAAATCTTTTATTTTTTGGTGATTTTCATGAAAATCGAATTCTTGTTTGTGATCCTCTTTAAGGGACTTATTCGTCTTATTCCTAGGTAGGCGTCGATTTCAAACACATACCTGCTCTGGGAATGCTTATAGTGGAAGCGCTTGACATAGCATCTCCTTTACGATATGCATTGTTGCTTTCTGAAGCCAACACTTTGAAATAATACTTGGCACCTGGATGCATGTATCCAATGATCAGATGTCTAGGTCCACCTTTGTTCACACTCCTTGAACGCCAGTACTCTCTCTCTCTTGCGGTCCTTTATAGTGGAATAATACACCTGGAAAACTAATACAAACAAAAAGAATCAAACGGTTAGATTTGGGAGTCGGTGGACTCCATGCATGGATTGCGAGAGCTGATCTGAAAACGATCGTGGAATTGAAACTTGTCAAACTAAGTTAGAGAACTCTCAGCACCTAAAATGAATTATACGCCAAATTAAGCGATATATGGTGAATTGGACAAATATCCACTTAAAATGACCATAAAATGTAGTATGATAAGATTCTGGACTGGCCTAGTAAACACCGGATACGGAAAACTGTCTTCAACATTAATTATATTATTTGCAAAATAAAAAAATAAAACGGCCTGAAAGAATAAAGAAAACTTGGAACTTGAAGGCTATTATTATTATTATTAGTAGTAGTAGTAGTAGTAGTAGTAGTAGTAGTAGTAGTAGTAGTAGTAGTAGTAGTAGTAGTAGTAGTAGTAGTAGTAGTAGTCGAGAGTGAATGGATGAATCCAGTTTATCGATCAATCATATGACGTTATAATCAACTACGTCACATATACGGCCAACGTCATAATCAAATACGTCATGAATGGCGTAATTAAGTCCCGTCATAAACGCTTAATTGTTTGATTTAAACATATGTTTATTGTTCTAAGAGACAACTGGGATTGAGTCACAAGTTGTTTACAACTTAGTTACGATTCGCTCACTACATGTATATTAATAGTGGTGGCAGTGTAGTGTAGGTTCAGAAACAAATACATATATTATACAATTGGAAATGCACCAGAGAGATCCTCTGCCAGTAGAGGGAAGTGCTGCGCTAATGCGTTCAACTGGGGGATACGATGCGCCGGAGTCGTCCCCCGCCGCCGAAAAAACGCGCCAGCCCGGGACTCCTCACTAGTTCCGAGATCCACCAGGTGCGGTGCGACGTGATGGCGCGGGAAATGAAGCGATGAATAATCCATACACGCGCGTACTAGTATACGGCTTGCCGCTTGTTGGCTTATTTAATATAGCTGTCAATTTAACTGTTCTCACCAGTGCATATACGTGCATAAACCACCATCCCACCTCGCCACTCTGCGTCACCAAGTCGAACCACATCCTAGGGCTATGTGTCTTTACGGACTCAGTTTTGTTATTTAGCATTTGGTGCCAGCCGGCGGCAGCCCTCCAGGGGCCCAGTGCAACACTGCGGCCCAAAACAGGCGCAAGATAACGTCTGACGCCAGCCAATGCCCTAGATATTGGCCATCGTCCGGACGTCCAGCCACGCCAACTGAACGCCACAATGGCGCACCATGCCCCAGATTCGATGATCTTGCGACCACCAGACCTAGAGGACCACCACCAGCGAGCCCCAAGTGCGAGTGTCCATTGTAGACATCTTAATAGTCCGTCAAGTTGTACGAATTGTATGTCTTTATTAAACATTCTGTTGAATATTTTAAAATTGACATAATCAGCAACAGCACCCAGTCAAATTATTTTCAAAATATTCAAAGGCTTACTTATATAGCATTCTGGTAATTGAGATTCACGGAATGCAGTACGGCAACCATCCCTCCTAATTTATCCCGAAACTGCTGATTTTTTAACAGGCCTCCGGATTTCCGGACACCCTGTAAAATATCCGGATTTTTTTCATCCACCTATCAAAAAGGTTTTTTAAAGAAAAATGGCACTATATTAACTGCTAAGTGTTAATAAATAAACTTGTATTTTTAATTGATGATATGCATGCATTTCCGCATACTCACATGCGCAAACATTGGAAGCGACAAATTGCTCGCTCGCGCTCTATGTCTGAAAAGGGCAAACCGCGCGATCTCGGGCTTGTTCAAACTTATTTTCCTGACAGAAAATCATGACAAGCTGGTTCCCCTGGTGTAGGCCGATCGTTTCAACATGGGCAAAGCGTGGGCGGAGCTCAGCTAGGAATAGGCGGGGCATAGCTAAAACTGGATTCAGCCATTTCAAAGCAAGTACATAAAATAACCAAACTACAGAAATACATGCGTGCTGTTGTTGGCAAAAAATGTTTTAATAAGTTTGGGGAAAGATGTAAACGAATAGGCAGATCTAATTTAAAGAGAACAAATAGTCCAAAGAAATGGGTAAGAGTTAAACACCCCACCCCAACCCAACCAACCCCCATCCCACCCCACCGCTGAGGGCAGATTTCCATTACAGATATATATTTCACTGTACCTGAATCATCTCTGGGCCGCCATTCCATGTGCGTCCATCTAATGTACACAGCTCTGGAATCATTCAAAGCGAGGCTAAGACTGACAATAACTGGAGGCGACAATGGATCTGAAACAACACGGCAACAATTAAGTCCAATTTATTGATTTTTTGGTATTTTTTCTTTCTAAAATGTGTATGGGGTTGGGGTATGATTATATAGCCCATTTGGGGCATTTTCACTATTTCACGGTTTGGGACTTCAAATATTGTCCATGTTATTTTGGTTAATGTTTTTAGTTTGCCTTGTAACTCATCAATGGCCATTTTGATTTCAATGAAACTTTCCAGACTGGTTCTAAACAATGCTCTCATGCATCCGGAAAATGTTATTTATTAAAGCAGATAAGCTGTATAAATTGACGAATGTCTTTAGACTTCAGTCAAATTCGTTTGAACAGAGAATATATATGTATACTAGTAATCCGGTAAAACTGATATGAAAAGCCATCATAATGCAAGAAGTATCCTGCTACATGTTTTGAAAGCTAATTTGACTGGCTAATTTGATTGAGAACTGTTGTTGCCTAAAGCAGCATCCACTTCAAAAGAAAATAATTTTCAAAATATTGAGATACTCAAATGGTTGAGTTTTGATTATAAATTTCTTTAGAATTACCTATATATATATATATATATATATATATATATATATATATATATATATATATATATATATATATATATATATATATATATATATATATATATATATATATATATATATATATATATATATATATATATATATATATATATATATATATATATATATATATATATAAATATATATATATATATAAAATATGTTTTCAGCAAATTCAGCTTCGATAAACAATCAGATGTATTGCTTAGAATTAAAAATAAAATAAACATGACCATATGTACATTAACCTCAATTGTATTGATAGCCTAACTATGCGTACCTCGACTGGCCTTAGATTGCACCCTGGGAGATTGTAGCCCATAGCCATTTCCAGTGCGTGGTAGAACCCAAAAGTAATACATGTAGCCATCACGTAATGACTGAAGGTTGGCGTGATTCGTTACAGATAGATTCTGCGCATGCCAAGCAATCTTTAAATGGTCTCTTCCGTAAAACACAATGTAACCTGAAATGAAATAATGAGAAGAGAAGCATCAATTTCTAACTATGTCCGTCCCTTTCTAGCTATGTCCCGTCCATTTTAAGCTATGCCACATCCATTTTAGCCAAGCCCTGTCCAGTTTTAGCCATGTCCCGTCCATTTCTAGGTATGTCCCGTCCATTTCTAGCTATGACCCGACCATTTCTAGCTATGTCCCGTCCATTTCTAGCTATGACCCGACCATTTCTAGCTATGTCCCGTCCATTTTAGCCACGCCCTGTCCAGTTTTAGCTATGTTCCGTACATTTGTAGCTATGACCCGACCATTTCTAGCTATGTCCCGTCCATTTCTGGGTATGTCCCGTCCATTTCTAGCTATGCACCGCCAATTTCTACCTATGTCCCGTCCATTGCTCGCTATTCCAGTCCATTGCTAGCTATACCCAGTCCATCTCTAGCTATGTCCCGTCCATTTCTAGCTTTGCCCGCCCATTTCTAGCTGTGTTCCGTCCATTGCTAGCTATGTCCCGTACATTTCTGGCTATGCCCTACCCATTTTTAGCTATGTCCCGTCCATTGCTAGCTATGCCCGTCCATTTCTAGCTATGACCTGTCCATTTCTAGCTATGGCCCGTCCATTTCTAGCCATGCCCCGTCCACGTTTTGCTCTCCCAGTCAAATTAGTTTCAAGATAATCTAAGGAATGTTTCTTAAATTGTAAGTTCATCAAAACGTACATTTCGTAGATTCACAGAATCATAATTCAGCATCGTGATTGTGACGTCAGCCTGCCTATGATGCCATTGATCATGTCATCATATACGTGAGTGACTGATCGGTTCCCGTCATTGTTACAGCTATGCTACAACTTGCCTCCTTGATCAAATCCTTCACCTTCACTAGCGCACGGTGTAGTCTTAGCAAATGTTGTCTGTAATCACTATTATTTGGACCTAAAGGTAGGGGCATAGTGTACATACATAAGCCTACCGGATGCAAGTAAACAAAGTCTCATCTCGTTCAAACCTACCAATGACGTCATCAGCGTTCGACGTTTTCCAGGAGACTTCTGTGATGTCATATTTTAAATGTCTTACGGCCAGGCTGTGCACTAATGGGCCAGAGTCTGCATTGAAAATAAATAATAATCGCGATAAAGCCAAACAAACAAACAAACAAACAAACAAACAAACAAGCATTCAAACAAACAAATGACAGCAAGGACGACGTCGACGATAATGAACATTTCCATTTTTAGTCATGCCCGCCCATCTCTCACTAGTAATTAAGCTCCACCCACACTTCGCCGTGTTGGGATTGATCGATCCCCAAATGCCCGAACTATCAATTTCCTGAAAACTATACAGGTAAGCTGTTGAATATCTGTGTAACTAATTTGACTTGGTGCTGTTGCTGCCTATGCCCATTACAAAATATTGAACAGCTTCCCTGTATAGTTTTCAGGAAATTGATAGCTAGGGCATTCGGGGATCGATCAATCCCAACACGGCGAGGTGTGGGTGGAGCTTAGCTAGTGATGGGCGGGGCATAGCTAAAAATGGAAAGGTCCATTATGGACTAATCCAGTTTTAGCTATGCCCCGCCCATTCCTGACTAAGAACACGCTTTTTCTGCGTTCGGGATCTCAATTTCAAGAAAACTATAGAGGTACGCTGTTGAAAATTTTGAAACTAATTTGACTGGACACTGTTACTGCATATGGCAACAGCAGCGCCCAGTCCCATTATAGTTTCAAGACATTCAACAGAATTATTATTATTAAAACGTAATGACATCCAATTCGTACAATTAAGCGTTTATGGTGGATACGTCATTCAGGACGTCCGTCATTGGTCGTGACATCAACCTGCATGTGACGTAATTGATTATGGTGTTATATATTCGACTTACAGATCGAATTCTTCTAATGTCATTGCCACCAGCTCACGAATGTCATCAATACCATCAAAATAGAACAACCACCAGCGCCCACGCCCGCGCCCCCCCCCCACCCACCGAACCCCTTAGACTCTAAGCCATCACTATCACCATCACTATCAGTCTCCCATCACCATAATCATTACTACAACCACCATACTGCTGCTGCCGGCGCTGCTGCTGCTGTTGCTTCCGCTGCTACTGTTGTTGCTGATGCTGTAGTCCCAGTATATAATGACCCTGAACTGGCCCTCTGACAGATAGACTCGCAGTATATCAACGGTGGCGGCGGCAGCCACAGCGGTGGCGACGAAGACGAGGACAAGGACGGTGACGATGAAGGCGATGGCGAAGGCGACGACGAAGGCGATGACGATGATGGCAACCATAACGACAATTACAGCGACAACGACTAACTAACTAACTAACTAACTAACTAACTAACTAACTAGCTAACTAACTAACTAACTGACTGACTGACTGACTGACTGACTGACTAACCGACCGACCGACCGACTAACTAACTAACTAACTAACTAACTAACTAACTAACTAACTAACTAACTAACTAACTAACGGTTAGTGTGAATATGAGAATGGCCATCACGCTGTGGGACCGTTGCTATGATTTGACCAACGAGTCTGCACGACACCATGAGAAGAACAATAAGATCTACTCGTAACATTATCCTGGAGGGTTCAAACTACCACAAAGACAATGATTAGCCTAGTTATGTAGCTTTGATAATGAACAAAAAAATAATTATGAATATATATTTTATAATGACTCCGTTCTGTGTGTATCTCTATATATATATATAGGAAATGGCACTTGATGCAGCATAACCTGTAACGGATATGCCCATCACAGGGTCACGAGATATAGAGTAAGACCAGCTTAGCACTTTCAACCCTACAGACTATGACGAGCACCGAATTCGTTATTTTGCAACAGTGGCGTAGATCATGGTGTGGGGTGGGGGTGGGGTGGGTGGTGAGTCGATATGGCGCAAGGGAATTGGAGTATTTAGCCGGATGAGTCGAGTCGGTGGCCAGCTTTGTCCTGGCAAGCAAGCGGCGGCAGCTGGCGAAGGTGATCGGCTTCGGGTGCCGAGTAGCCAGCGTTGCCTATGAGGTAGTCATGGCGGTGGGCGTCGAGAGGTCGGTGGAGCTCGGATGCGTTCAAGCGGTCGAAGCTGATGGTCGAAGGACCAGACACGTCAGTTCCTGGGTGGGCGGGCATGCTGCACGTCGCTTGCGCCCCCCTAGTGCGCTCATCCTCTTGTCTCCCTACAAACGTGTGTAGACCAGAAGCAGCTGCTACATCTATCGATGCGCGTGGGTCCTGTCCTACATATGAACGGAGCCGAGGCTTTTTCCAGGTTGAACTTGTTCGTGCTGTGTTGGTCGTCTTGACAAGATACCATGTTGGTTATCGACGGCTCTTTTCCCAATGCCATTATTCTAAGCAGATAAGAAGGAAGTTCCTATCGGTTGAATCCAATGGAGGGATGAGTCTGCTTGCCGAAAGTGCGGACTATGAGCCAGCTTGTTCCTCCCAATAATGGGTTGCAAGTTTCAGGGCACTTAGTTTGCGGATTCTGTGGTGATCCTTTGAATCAGCGATATATACATATACGAGGCTATAAGAACATTAACGTAAATATAAACATGCGCTCGAGAAAGAAGAAAAAGAAGAATAGCGAGAAAAGAAGGGAAGGAGCTCCTTGGAGGCTTTTGAAAGGGTATAAACTAAACAGACGGGAATACGATCGTATATTGATACCTTGCCTGGAACTTAGGCTGGAGGGCCGAAAGCTTAGACCAATATGTTTCCTATCGAAATTGTCGTGTATAAGCCAGATATATGGAGAAAGCAAATCTTGTAGTCGTTGCCGCTTGAAGATGTCTTGTAGCGGGCGACTGTAGGCTTGTGGGTGCCTAAACTAACCGTTTTAACAGAGTTAGCCTGTGTGCGTGTTTTATGCATCAGGACCTAGTGCTATTGTACGTTTTAGGTTATGTTAGTATGTGTGACTGTGAGTAGCAACAACACTCCTAAAACGTACGATAGCGCTAGGTCATGAGGCATAAAACAGGCACACAGCCTATTATGTTAAAACTGTTAGTTTAGACACACAAAAGCCTACAGTCAGCAAACTGTAGTCCAGAAGGACCACCACGAGACATCTTCAAGCGGCAACGACTAAAAGATGTGCTTTCTCCAGATATCTGCAATTATGTGAGGCCGAAACCCTACCTACAGCCGCAACAGCAACAGTGTACTCTTCACAGCGGCTGGCACCGAGAAGCGGCACAAATCGTCGCCAAGAGGAACGGATGTGGATACAGGGATGCAAACAATCACAGTAAGCACGTGCAATGACTGACGGTAGCAACAACACTCCAATTATGCAAGGACGAAACCTGCCAACTACCCCATCTAATATTCAAACACAGCACATGCAAACATGTAAATCTAAAAGAATATTTATCTCGCAAGACAGCGCATGCAATACTATTCGTACAATACTAACACAACTGCAGAACTGATACTGATACAGAACTGATACAACAGTAACAAGAGGTTTAGTGAAACTCAACATACGCCCGCAGGCATATGAGTTTGAGGAATGCTAAATGTGAACAGTTTGTCTTTGATAATTCTCTGAGAAAGGGGGTTGGGGGCTGTGTGTGTGGCGGTTGGGATGGCGACTTCTATTAGGTACACATTTGGAATTCACGGCAAAGACGTCACTAAAAATCTTGAAGGTCTTCACAGCTGCATTGATGAATTTAAGCTTTCAAGGGAGCTAACTCTGGAGAATATGGGTGGATTTTGCCGAAACGAAATTATGACACTTCGCCCATCCCTAAAACATCTGCTGCACAAAAAATGGTGAGTGTAGGTTCAAAACTCTTAGAGATCTGGTCCAGACAAGAAATCAGACGGCCGGATGGACGGATGGACAGACGGACAGATGGATGGACGGACACAAGGACGGATGCATGGACGGACGGATGGATGGCGAGCGTCATCACATAATACGACCCCGCTTACGCGGGAATATAAAAAGCAAATAAGAAGCTGCAGCGCATGCATTCACTTTATTTCTGACTCCTCGATGGGCGGGTAGAGCAAAGTATATCCTCACCAAATCAAAATGCCACTATGCAGGCTCGAAGGGAGACTATAAGCCATTCCTACCTATCTAACCTTTTATCCAGAGCCTGTTTGCGCCCATGCGGTGAAGAAAATGTTTCTATCTGTTTGCTTGTGTTGGCTGTGTAGTTGGACCTACTCAGTGGCTGCGCATATGAGGTGCAATTATCTGTGCAGCTTATGATCCTTCTTTTGGGCAAAAATACCTATCGAAATGAGTTGACTAACAGTACAGTGAGGTACGAGCGTGGCGTATACACACGAAGCAGCTGATGGAGCAACTTTCCGTCTGACAGTCTGAAAGAGAGACGTACACTGTTTCCGAGTGAGGGCCTGAGGATGGTCTATCAGAATGAGCAGTGAGAACAAATTCTCATATGCTTCCTTCTCCATATGTATAAGACATTGTATAAGAAGATAGTAAAATCGACGCTCCAGGAGATATCGCTGGCTGAACTTATGTCAGCACTGGCAAGAGAGTGGTGTTACATTACTTATATCTAACCGTGGCAGTATGTGTAGACAGAAGTTGTTCCAAGTGAGCTACATCCTACTTAGTTCGTTTCAAGTAGCGGTTGGCAGTGCAAAAAGCTGCCTAACAGGTTGCGAATAGATGAGTAGTTTAAACACAATCTAGATGACAGGCAGCTGTTATCTTTGTAAAACATGCAATGGTAAAAAGCTGATCTGTTGTAGATAAATGAATCAGCAAACACAGGACCTGTAACATGATAGAAATACATATATATATTAATACTACTTCAAGCGGAATATCAGAAAACCGAGTCAAAAAGAGCCACAGTGTGTTAACGGGTTACGTGTGCAGTAGAATCCTTTCACGGGAAGTAGAACTTCAAGACACGTTTGACATGAATAGCAGAGCACAAACAACATATAGCATGCATTTAATATTTAAGAACAGTTTTCGGTTCATTTGTGAAGCAGCTCATTAGCACGCTCTAGGTAATGAATCAGCAAAGACAGTCAAATACAGCATCGGCGCATATAACTGCGACAATGAATATAAACACACGCAGAGTACACAGTGAACATTTGGAGCTGGGTACACAGCCCTCGGACATAACTTAAACACATGGTGAACACAGGCAATGATGAGGATGAGGATGATGGGATGCAAATGAAGATGAAGTGAGAAAGGAACGAACTATATACACTTCGCAGTGGTAACGAATTGAGGAGGCTGATGATGCTGCTCCGGTGATCTGAAGGTGTTGATGGAAAGTTGCCCTGGTCTTCTGGCAGCTGGATACCATTTATGTGCAGCAGAGTCTGATTCCAACTTAGTTTGTTTCGTTGGCGCAGCCAGGCTGGTGCCATGTATGTCCTCATCTTGACTTAGGTGTGGTTGATGCTATCAATTTCTGACAGATGGCGTTGTTGTAGTAGAGCCAGATGGCTGAAGGCTCTTCCGTGGTCAATGATGTTGCTATGACTTAATTTAGTTATATCTCGCTTATCCATCAGCGGGACACAAAAATGTGGCACGATCAGGTAGAACGGATCTGTGGTTTATAGATAGTGCTGTTGGTTAGCCTCTGCGCTGTGATCTGCTCGAAACAAAAACTGGCTAGTGATGCTGCTAGCAGTGTCGGCGACTCAAGACACACATGTTTCCATGCATCCTACTCGTGGCGTGGAGTATGGTGTTCTTACTGACTCGTAAAATGTATTGGTTTAATTGGCGTCTATCGAGTCCCTGATTTCAGGTTCCATTCACACTATTGTGTGGTTTATATTTCAGTTTATTATTAGTAACTTCCCTAATTTCTGCACTGGTACCCAGTTATACTCCTCGGTGGAGAGTGGAATAAAGGAGATTGCTTGTCTGCCACCCGATCAGGATTTGAAACCCACCCGGCTGATTGCCAGTCAATCACGTTGACACCACAGCCAATTGTCTCCCCAATTCCTAGTAACTCCGCTCGTGAGGTGGCTTATATATTTACTGTTAGGGGTCATGTGACGCCCCCCCCCCCCCCTTGCTCTGGTGCGAATCAGACTCTTTGTTGAAAGGGAGATTTCTTAATTTCTGATATCTCCATGACATTATATCTCAGAGAAAATTTGGAAACTGTTCCAGAATCCGAACAAAAAGACGGTTCGAGTGGTATCCAATGACTATTCGATCAGCTTTGAAACAATCAAGCGAAATCGAATTACATGTCGTCTCAGAGAATTGTACAGGCCTAAAATATATCGCTGCCGTAAAGAACGCACAACACACGCAGTACTGGCTAGAGCGTTCCTACCCTCGCCTCTCCCTGTCAAGTTCTAGTAAAAATGTAGTCCTGTTTTGGATCTAGAAGTGCAAATGCATGGCGACGGCAGCTGTGTTGACTGGCGTCACAGCACACGCTCCCTACTGTCCAGCTAGGGCAGTCATCCCTCACAAGCCAGTACAGACGCCTATGTAATGCGACTACAATTTCTTCCAACTTCTTCTTTACCATACACGCAAACTTATGCATGAATACATTCACGTAAGCTCACTCAGTCACGCACGCGCGCACGCACGCACGCACGCACGCACGAACGCACGCACGCACGCACGCACGAACGCACGCACGCGCGCACGCACGCGCAAACACACACACATGCACGCATGCATGCATGCATGCACATACGCATACACACATCCTCGCAATAACTACAAACATACACATATGCCCATGCACGCAAATTTAATCGGTTACACACACGTAATGAGGTAAGCGTTCCTCTATAGTTAGTCAGAGGTTTGGGTACTGGGCGTACGTAAGCCTTAAGCCTATTTAAATGGTCAGGTGTCGCCAATAGTTATCTAATGCTCTCTTAAGGGCGTTGATGGTATTGGCACAATCAACGTCATTGGTCAGCTGGTTCACAATACGACAGCTGAAAAAGTATTGTCTTAGTTGTGTCCTGAATCTTTGCTTGTGAATTATTAGACTATGTCCACGACTGAGGCTGTTTTTTGGATAGAGTGAAGAACTGACTATATTTTCTTTTCCTGTAATTAATTTGCATGTTTCAAGAAGGTTACCTCTGATTCGTCGTTGTTTTAAGGTTGCGAGCTTTAGTGATATTAACGTATCTTCATAGTTCTTACTATGTAAACATTTTACTAATTTCGTACATCGTTTTTGTATTTGTTCCAAATGGTTGACATCTTTAGTGTAGTATGATGGACAAGCATGTACACAGTATTCCAAGTGTGGGCATATATATGTCTTGTATAGTATAAGAAACGCTTCTTTGTCAAAATGTGTAAAGCCATTAATCGATCCCATAACATACATGGTTTTGTCTACTGCTTTTAGGCATTGTGTTGATGGTTTGAAATTGTCTGTTATCCAGATCCCCAGGTTCCTCTCCCCATTAGTTTGATCAACACGTTTTGTGTTGCTTTCTTGCATGGTGTATTCAGATTGCAAATTATTGTATCCCAGATGCATTCGTTTGCACTTACTAGCATTGAACTTTAGCAGCCATGTATCTGCCCACATGTTAACATCTTTCTAGATTTTTGTTGTAGTTTTAGGCTGTCTGATCTCTCATTAATTGTATTCCAAAGTTTTGTGTTATCGGCAAACATTTTTAGCAGGCAGGTGACAATCTCTGGCATGTCATTTACAGCAGGCAGGTGACAATCTCTGGTATGTCATTTACAGCAGGCAGGTGACAATCTCTGGTATGTCATTTACAGCAGGCAGGTGACAATCTCTGGTATGTCATTTACAGCAGGCAGGTGACAATCTCTGGTATGTCATTTACAGCAGGCAGGTGACAATCTCTGGCATGTCATTTACAGCAGGCAGGTGACAATCTCTGGTATGTCATTTACAGCAGGCAGGTGACAATCTCTGGTATGTCATTTACAGCAGGCAGGTGACAATCTCTGGTATGTCATTTACAGCAGGCAGGTGACAATCTCTGGCATGTCATTTACAGCAGGCAGGTGACAATCTCTGGTATGTCATTTACAGCAGGCAGGTGACAATCTCTGGCATGTCATTTACAGCAGGCAGGTGACAATCTCTGGTATGTCATTTACAGATATTAAAAACAAAAGTGGTCCTAAGAGAAACCCATGTGGAACCCCACCTTCTACATCTGTCCAATTTGAATATGCACTGCGTACACTTACTCTCATTTGTCGATTTCTCAGGAAGTCCGCAATCCATTTAAGTATATTTCCACACGTTTCATATGCCTTTAATTTAAGGATAAGCCTTCTGTGGGGGCCAGCATCGAAGGCTTTTTGGTAGTCAAGAAAAATTGCATTTATACAACATTTTTTTGTCTAGACTACAAGTCCAACTATCTAATGTTTCTAATAGATTTGCTAAGCAGCGTCTAACCTTCAGAAAACCATGTTGATGGGAGGTTAAAAGGGCATTGGTTTCGAGGCGTTGTAAAAGTTTATTTTTTAATAGTGTTTCCATTACCTTGCATAATATACAAGTAGGGGAGACTGGGCGATTATGTCCTGCCTGTTTTACTACCGTTTTTAAAATTAGGAATTATATTCGCTTTCTTCCATATGCTTGGTAACTCACCATTTTAGGCATATTTGAAATAGTTTCTGCAGGTGGATGTGGGGGGGGGGGGGGGGTCGGTTCCTAGTTTAGATGAACATTCTTTCAAAAACTTGGAATGAATTTGATCAGGCCCCCATGGCTGGCTCAAAGTTCAATGCATATAACTTTTCTATAATATCGTCCTCAGTCTGTGATACATCTAAAATTAAGTTTTCATCTGGGAGACCTTTTGGGCATTTTGTCAGTGTTGTATTTTCCTCTTGTACAAAGAACGACTTGAAGAAGGCATTGAGTAAATTTGCCTTTTCTATGTCATCTTTTGCCAGTGATCCATCATCGTTTTCGAGATCTGGTACTAATAATGATACTATGTAAGAAAATACACTTTTTGCGTATTTCTGATAGATTTATAAAATAAATATCCCTCTTTGTCTCGTCAAAATTATGAAGTGTGTCTTTGAAGCATATATCTGGTTTATTATCCAAAGAACAAGGGCTGTGCAGGGCTGACACATCTCCACGTGCGGGAATGCTGAATCGAAACTAAAACCTTTGGATTTGAATCTCCCGGCAGAGCTAAACACGCTAACCACCGCGCCACACAGCGCCAAACTCAGATCAGTGACACCATCTGGCAACACCGTTAAAGAAACCGAAACTGACATTATCAACAGCCCTAACAAATTATTTGTTAATATATCCGAGTTCTTCGTCTATTCAATATACGATGTAACACTAATAGGTAGGCTATTAATTCGTAAGTTAGGTTAGTAATATTCATAAGTTTACATAGTCGCATCATACTCCTGCCATATGACGAGAATCGGTGAATCTTTTCGCTAGTGTTAGTCGATTGGGGCACTCTAGGCCTGTTCTGACCCTGCACCGGCTCTATGACAGATACTTAGATATTTTTGCCAGCTTAATAAGATATATTCGAACAATTTTGCAATGAAGTATTAACTTTTAGATCTCCATAGAGTAGATCAGCAGTATGTAGCACGATCGTCATTATCATCATCATCCCCATCACCACCGTCGTTATCATCACCATCATCATCGCCACCAGCAGCGTTATCCTCATCATCATCACCAGAAGTATCATCATCATCATCACCAGCATTATCACCATCATCATAACCACTATCAGTATCACCAACGTCATTATCATCATCATCATCATCATCATTACCACCACCATCACCACCATCATCATCATTATAATCACCACCAGCATCATCACCATCATCATCACCACCATCATCATCACCACCACCAGCATTGCCATCAACATCATCATCATTACCACCACCACCAGCGTCATCATCATCATAACCACCATCACAATCATCATCATCATCATCATCATCATCATCATCAGCAGCAGCAGCAGCAGCAGCAGCATCATCATCAATACCATCATCAATCACCAGCATCATCATCATCATCACCAGCATTATCATCATCATCATCATCATTATCACCAACATTATTATGAACCAATAAAATTTATTTTACCACTCAGAATGCAGGAGATGGCTTCTCAAAACATCTAATTTTCAGAATTACCCCCTTCCTCACCCCAGACCTGCCCTGTGAGAGGGTGACAGCGCCACCCAGACCCACCCCCAGTCTGAACAGGTGCCCCCAGCTACCTTGCTACGCCACTGTTCATTTTCCCGGCAAGAGAAGACTATTGTTGAAATTTTGCCACGATAACTGAGCCAGTTATTCCAGTGGTGAATTTTCAAAAATACTCTTCATTTAGTCTGCGAATGGATATACTCTTTGAGAAATCTGAAATTTTCCTGAAAAGATTTCAGGGTTTAACAGACTTGCTGCATCTTTTTCCATATACGGCAGCATGTGAAATGGGCAGCAACAATGATTTTAGAGGGGAATCAATATGAGTATATAATATTAACCCTTGTCCTTTCAATGGGCTAAATTTGGTCAGGGATGTCAAAATATTTGCTTATTGAATGTCTATTTGCAGGCCAAGAGAAGACTATTTTTGAAAATTTACCACTGGAATGGCTGGCTCAGTTACTGAGCCAGTCATTCGGTATAAATTTTCAAAACTAGTCTTCTCTTGGCCTGCAAATTGGCATCGCTCGAGACCACTGCCGAGGGTAATTTTGGTTGACTTCACAATGAAAGCACTTATTATATACTTTCCACACGTACCCATGCATGTACTTCATATTGTTAGAACAAGGGATATAATCGCATGCATTATAAATAATGTTTAACATTAAGAGTTGTCTCCCTTGTATTAAGATTTTTTCGTATGTGTTGCTTATAAATTTGATTGCCAAATCAGGCAAAAGTGGCTTCTGTAGTGGTAAACAGCGGTAAATTGCCATAGATATTCTTTATCTGTAATCCGACATTTCTATGAGAAAAATTCACTTTTCTTGACCAGGTATTAAATGATTGCTGTTAAGCGTTAGGCTGACTTATTAATAATTCAGGAGTAAGCAGTGGTATATACAGATCAAGCTATAAACACAATAAATACAAGGTAACCTTTAACCTTTTAAACCTTGAGTTTGTTCTATATAATTTCAATTTTTTCAAAGAAAATGTCAATTTACAGACCAAGAGAAGACTATTTTTGAAAATTTACCACTGGGATGACTGGCTCTGTTATCGAGCCAGTCATTCCAGTGGTTCATTTTCAAAAATAGTCTTCTCTTGGTCTTGCAAATAGACATTTCTCAAAACCACTGCAGAAGCCGGATATGAGGGTTAAAGGGTTAAATAAATATATTAATTATGTAGTATTGTACATTAACCCTTTAACACTCATATCAACCGCTTCTACAGTGGTCTTGAAAAATGTCCATTTGCAGACCATGAGAAGACTATTTTTTAAAGTTTACCATTGGAATGACAGGCTCGATAACCAAGCCCGTCATTCCAGTGGCAAATTTTCAAAAATATTATTCTCTTGGTCTGCAAATTGACATTTTCTTTGAGAATATTGAAATATTCTTGAACAAATTTAAGGGGTAAAGGGTTAACTGACTATCATTTTAATCTTGTACTTTTCAGTGAGGCATGACAGAGATAAAAATGTGCATTTTCCCTATTCTCAAATAAAACTTGATAAAAATTATGGCAATTGTTCTTTTTAATCAACTGACTGCTGGGTTTTTTAACACAACCTATTCCAAGGGTTATTTATATCTCTGGACCTGCTAAATATTTTGAAAACAATTTGACTGATAGTTTTTGGCAACTTTCAGTCAAATTGTTTTCAATATATTAAGCAAGTCCAGATGTTTTGCTCATTGAAATTATTGTCTGGTGGCTTACCGCAGCGAGACAGTTAACTTTGTACATCTCAAATTTTAATAATCCATAGCCCTTAACCCTTTAACCCCCAAATTTGTTCCAAAAATTTTAATTTTCTCATAGAAAATGTCCATTTGCAAGCCAAGAGAAGAGTATTTTTGAAAATTTACCACTGGAATGCCTGACTTGGTTATTGAGCCAGTCATTCCAGTGGTAAAGTTTCAAAGATACTCTTCTCTTGGTCTACAAATGGATATTTCTCAAGACCATTGCAGAAGCCTCTTTCTGAATAACAACATGTAGTACTATCTATAGAGAACTTCTATAGCCTGACACTTGTCTTCATGTTGAAGAGCAAAGTCTGAATGGTCTGAGCATGGGTTGCGCGCTCCTTTTAAACCTTTGGGGAGGTGGGATATGCGTGGAGGGGTGGGTGGCAGCTTGGGGGGCATTGTGGTGGTTTGGCGGTTCGAAGGCTTGGTGGCTTTAGAAGGTTTTTTATGAGCTTTTGGCGGCTTAGGCGGTATTTTGGCGGCTTTCGGTGGCCTGGCGGTCAGGGGTTTTTTGAAAGCCATTTGTTGATGTTTTTCTGGGTGTGTGCTTTGGTGTAAGACCAGCGGGCAGGGGGTGGGGGCTGCGTTTGTATTAGCGCAGCTGTGATTCAGACTTCTGCCATTTCGTTATAAAAGTAGAACTCATCAGAGGCTAGGTGCGAATTTGTGTTTTTTGTTGTGTCCCACATACGTCATTCTTGCATGGTTGTGTATGTGAGAATGGTGATGCACATGGCTGCAAATGGTGTGTGCCTCTTGGCGTGCATGCTTAGGTACGCTTGTGGCATTGTGTGGGATGGTGTCTTGGTGTGGGGGGTGGGGGTGTAACTTTCTTTTCTGTTGAGGTTGGTTATGGATCTAAGCTGTTCCTGTATCCTAATTTTGAAAGTTCTTAGAGATTCTCCGACGTACTGTTTTCTGCATACCTTACAAGTGATGAGGTATATGACATTGCGTGTTACGCAATTCCCGATGATCACGCTTCTATAAGAGTCCCGTGTGTGTGCTTGTGAAAAAGCGGGACTTGTCCATGTGGTTGCAAATGTTGCAGTTTTTTGTTTTGCAATTTAGAACAGGGTTTCTGTGGGTTCTGGTTTCTTCCAGGACCCCTGGGAGTTTGGCTTTGACTACGTGATCTCTTATGGTCTTGTTTTTGTGAAAACCAAAGAGGGGTGGGTCAGGGAAAGTGTCATTGCAGCGTTGACTGGCTTGAAGGATAGGCCAGTATTTTTTTATTGCTCTATTGAGCAAAGTACATGTGCGCGTGAATTCGCAGATAAAGATAGGTTTGAACACCTGTTTGTTAGGTGCTGGTGTGGTTGTCGGTAGGGGCTTAAGAAGTAGGTGCCTTATTTTGTTCCTGGCAGTGATGAGGATGTCAGATGGGTATCCTCTTACTTGATAGAAGCCCTCCATTGCTATGCTATTCCTATCACAGTCCGCAATGTGGGTACATAGTCTCCTGACATGGAGAAACTGACCATATGGGCTGGCATCCTTGCATGAGGATGGATGCACCGATTTATAGTGGAGGTAGCTGTGCGTGTCCGTTGGTTTGGTGTATAGGTTGAAAGAGATGATGTTCCCATCTATGTTCTTGACCCAGGTGTCTATAAATGCCACTTTTTCTCTTGAGCTTTTCATAGTGAATTTTATGCTATGGTGTCCACTATTCATATGTTGGATAAATTCTGAAAGAGCCACATGGCCGTGTTCCCAGATCATAAATATGTCGTCTATGTAATGCACATATAGTGCTGGTTGGTGTGAGGCATTTGCAAGCAGTGTCTCTTCTAAGTCTGCCATAAAGATACATGCGTATGAGCAGGCTGCTTTGCTGCCCATGGCTGTGCCTCCTATTAGTAGGAAGTGTTCCCCGTTGAATTCAGAATTATTGCATTCTAAAACTAACTTTAATAAGCTTAGTAAGTTATGAACTGATATGGTGCCACGTGTTCCATGTTTCATGCAGTACTTTGCTACTGCACGTAAACCTTGGCTATTTGGGATATTGGTGTAGAGAGAGATGACAGCCATAGTGACCAGGAGAGAATTTGCCTTTGTGGGTCTGAATTCTTCTATCGCATTGATCAAATCTGTGGTGTCCTTTACATAAGATTAGATCTTTGTTATATGGACTTTGATATGTTCATCAACAAAGCTACTGATAAGCTCTGTTGGGCAGCCGTTGCCACTGATAATGGGCCTGCCCTGTGTGATCCCATCTTTCTTCTCTTTGTGGACCTTTGGTAGGAGATAAAAATGGGCCATTTTTGGCAGTTTTGGGAGAAGTCTACTGGCTGTGGTGGTATCTATTTCACCCTCTGATGCTATTTTGTCCAGTCTTTTTTCCACGAGTTGGGTGTGTAGTTGCGTACGGTCAGAGGGCAGTTTCATATAGAATCTGTCGTCCGAAAGTTGTCACATTGCTGCAGTTGTGTAATCTTTTACAGATTGCACAACTGTGGCTTGCCCATTGTCGGCTCATTTTATGATGACAGCTTTTTTATTTTTTAAGGATTCCAGCGCTTTCTCTTCTGCTGAGGAGAGATTATTGCACAGGATCCTTTTGTGTACATGATTACTGAATTGAAATCTTATTGCAGAAGCGGGTTTTTTCCGATATGAGTGTTAAAGGGTTAAATGTAAGCATAATAAAATTTTATGTTGAAACTCATGGGAGATCACGCGCATACAATTAGATTCTTATGCTCAAGGGAGATCACTAATACAATTAGAGTTTCATGCACAGAGGAGGGAACTCTAGTACTATTTGATCGTTACATTCAATGGAGATCACCCTAATACAATTTGATTTTAATTTTCAAGGGAGTTCACTCTAGTACAATTTATGTTCACTTAAAAGCAGTGTACAAGTATTCATTCTTCTCATTTTTTCTTGCTATTTTCGCCTTCAAGAATTAGCTGATTCATTGTGTCTCCTGATCGTCAGTATTCAGTGTGTCTCCTGATCGTCAGTATTCATCATGTCTCCTGATTGTCAGCATTCATTGTGTCTCCTGATTGTCAGCATTCATTGTCTTCTGATTGTCAGCATTCATTGTGTCTCCTGATTGTCAGCATTCACTGTCTCCTGATTGTCAGCATTCATTGTTCCTCCTGATTGTCAGCATTCATTGTGTCTTCTGATTGTCAGCATTCATTGTCTCCTGATTGCCAGCATTCATTGTGTCTCCTGATTGCCAGCATTCATTGTCTCCTGATTGCCAGCATTCATTGTGTCTCCTGATTGCCAGCATTCATTGTGTCTCCTGGCTAGTCAGCAATAAGAATTAGTTCATTCATTGGCTCTCCTGATTGTCAGCAATATGAATTACCTCATTCATTGTGTCTCCCGATTGTCAACAATATGAATTAATTCATTCATTGTGTCTCCTGATTGTCAGCATTCATTGTGTCTCCTGATTGTCAACAATATAAATTAACTCATTCATTGTGTCTCCTGATTGTCAGCATTCATTGTGTCTCCTGATTGTCAACAATATGAATTAACTCATTCGTTGTGTCTCTTGATTGTCAGCAATATGAATTAGCTCATTCATTGTGTCTCTTGAGTGTCAGCAATATGAATTAACTCATTCAGTGTGTCTCCTGATTGTCAGAAATATGAATTAACTCATTCATTGTGTCTCCTGATTGTCAGAATTCAGTGTCTCCTGATTGTCAGAAATATTAATTAGCTCATTCATTGTGTCTCCTGATTGTCAACAATATGAATTAACTCATTCATTGTGTCTCCCGATTGTCAGAAATATGAATTAACTCAGTCATTGTGTCTCCTGATTGTCAGCATTCATGGTGTCTCCTGATTGTCAGAAATATGAATTAGCTCATTCATTGTGTCTCTTGATTGTCAACAATATGAATTAACTCATTCATTGTGTCTCCTGATTGTCAGAAATATGAATTAGCTCATTCATTGTGTCTCCTGATTGTCAGCAGTATGAATTAACTCATTCATTGTTTCTCCTGGTTCTCAGCAATATGAATTAACTCATTCATTGTCTCTTGATTGTCAGCAATATGAATTAGCTCATTCATTGTATCTCCTGAATGTCAGCAATATGAATTAACTCATTCATTGTGTCTCCTGATTGTCAGCATTCATTGTCTTCTGATTGTCAGCATTCATTGTGTCTCCTGATTGTCAGCATTCACTGTCTCCTAATTGTCAGCATTCATTGTTCCTCCTGATTGTCAGCATTCATTGTGTCTTCTGATTGTCAGCATTCATTGTGTCTCCTGATTGTCAGCATTCATTGTCTCCTGATTGCCAGCATTCATTGTGTCTCCTGATTGCCAGCATTCATTGTGTCTCCTGGTCGTCAGCAATAAGAATTAGTTCATTCATTGGCTCTCCAGATTGTCAGAAATATGAATTAGCTCCTTCATTGTCTCTCCTGATTGTCAGCAATATGAATTACCTCATTCATTGTGTCTCCCGATTGTCAACAATATGAATTAATTCATTCATTGTGTCTCCTGATTGTCAGCATTCATTGTGTCTCCTGATTGTCAACAATATAAATTAACTCATTCATTGTGTCTCCTGATTGTCAGCATTCATTGTGTCTCCTGATTGTCAACAATATGAATTAACTCATTTGTTGTGTCTCTTGATTGTCAGCAATATGAATTAGCTCATTCATTGTGTCTCTTGAGTGTCAGCAATATGAATTAACTCATTCAGTGTGTCTCCTGATTGTCAGAAATATGAATTAACTCATTCATTGTGTCTCCTGATTGTCAGCATTCATTGTGTCTCCTGATTGTCAACAATATGAATTAACTCATTCGTTGTGTCTCTTGATTGTCAGCAATATGAATTAGCTCATTCATTGTGTCTCTTGAGTGTCAGCAATATGAATTAACTCATTCAGTGTGTCTCCTGATTGTCAGAAATATGAATCAACTCATTCATTGTGTCTCCTGATTGTCAGAATTCAGTGTCTCCTGATTGTCAGAAATATTAATTAGCTCATTCATTGTGTCTCCTGATTGTCAACAATATGAATTAACTCATTCATTGTGTCTCCCGATTGTCAGAAATATGAATTAACTCAGTCATTGTGTCTCCTGATTGTCAGCATTCATGGTGTCTCCTGATTGTCAGAAATATGAATTAGCTCATTCATTGTGTCTCTTGATTGTCAACAATATGAATTAACTCATTCATTGTGTCTCCTGATTGTCAGAAATATGAATTAGCTCATTCATTGTGTCTCCTGATTGTCAGCAGTATGAATTAACTCATTCATTGTTTCTCCTGGTTCTCAGCAATATGAATTAACTCATTCATTGTCTCTTGATTGTCAGCAATATGAATTAGCTCATTCATTGTATCTCCTGAATGTCAGCAATATGAATTAACTCATTCATTGTGTCTCCTGATTGTCAGCATTCATTGTCTTCTGATTGTCAGCATTCATTGTGTCTCCTGATTGTCAGCATTCACTGTCTCCTGATTGTCAGCATTCATTGTTCCTCCTGATTGTCAGCATTCATTGTGTCTTCTGATTGTCAGCATTCATTGTGTCTCCTGATTGTCAGCATTCATTGTCTCCTGATTGCCAGCATTCATTGTGTCTCCTGATTGCCAGCATTCATTGTGTCTCCTGGTCGTCAGCAATAAGAATTAGTTCATTCATTGGCTCTCCAGATTGTCAGAAATATGAATTAGCTCCTTCATTGTCTCTCCTGATTGTCAGCAATATGAATTACCTCATTCATTGTGTCTCCCGATTGTCAACAATATGAATTAATTCATTCATTGTGTCTCCTGATTGTCAGCATTCATTGTGTCTCCTGATTGTCAACAATATAAATTAACTCATTCATTGTGTCTCCTGATTGTCAGCATTCATTGTGTCTCCTGATTGTCAACAATATGAATTAACTCATTTGTTGTGTCTCTTGATTGTCAGCAATATGAATTAGCTCATTCATTGTGTCTCTTGAGTGTCAGCAATATGAATTAACTCATTCAGTGTGTCTCATGATTGTCAGAAATATGAATTAACTCATTCATTGTGTCTCCTGATTGTCAGCATTCAGTGTCTCCTGATTGTCAGAAATATTAATTAGCTCATTCATTGTGTCTCCTGATTGTCAACAATATGAATTAACTCATTCATTGTGTCTCCCGATTGTCAGAAATATGAATTAACTCAGTCATTGTGTCTCCTGATTGTCAGCATTCATGGTGTCTCCTGATTGTCAGAAATATGAATTAGCTCATTCATTGTGTCTCCTGATTGTCAGAAATATAAATTAGCTCATTCATTGTGTCTCCTGATTGTCAGCAGTATGAATTAACTCATTCATTGTTTCTCCTGGTTCTCAGCAATATGAATTAACTCATTCATTGTCTCTTGATTGTCAGCAATATGAATTAGCTCATTCATTGTGTCTCCTGAATGTCAGCAATATGAATTAACTCATTCATTGTGTCACCTGATTGTCAGCAATACGAATTAACTCATTCATTGTGTCTCTTGATTCATCAGCATTTATTGTGCCTCCTGATTGTCAGAAATATGAATTAGCTCATTCATTGTGTCTCCTGACTTTCAACAATATGAATTAACTCATTCATTTTGTCTCCTGATTGTCAGCAATATGAATTAACTCATTCATTGTGTCTCCTGATTGTCAGCAGTATGAATTAACTCATTCATTGTTTCTCCTGGTTCTCAGCAATATGAATTAACTCATTCATTGTCTCTTGATTGTCAGCAATATGAATTAGCTCATTCATTGTGTCTCCTGAATGTCAGCAATATGAATTAACTCATTCATTGTGTCTCCAGATTGTCAGCAATATGAATTAACTCATTCATTGTGTCTCTTGATTCATCAGCATTTATTGTGCCTCCTGATTGTCAACAATATGAATTAACTCATTCATTGTGTCTCCTGACTTTCAACAATATGAATTAACTCATTCATTGTGTCGCCTGGTTGTCAGCATTCATTGTGTCTCTTAATTGTCAGCAATATGAATTAGCTCATTCATTGTGTCTCCTGATTGTCAGCATTCATTGTGTCTCCTGATTTCCAGCAATATGAATTAACTCATTAATTGTGTCTCCAGATTGTCAGCAATATGAATTAGCTCATTCATTGTGTCTCCTGATTGTCAGCATTTGTTGTGTCTCCTGATTGTCAGAAATATGAATTAACTCATTCATTGTATCTCCTGATTGCCAGCAATATGAATTAACTCATTCATTGTGTCTCTTGATTGTCCGCATTCATTGTGTCTTCTGATTGTCAGCAATATGGATTAACTCATTCATTGTGTCTCCAGATTGTCAGCAATATGAATTAACTCATTCATTGCATCTCCTGATTATCAGCAATATGAGTTAACTCATTCATTGTGTTTCTTGATTGTCAGCAATATGAATTAACTCATTCATTGTGTCTCCTGATTGTCAACAATATGAATTAGCTCATTTATTGTGTTCCTGATTGTCAGCAATATGAATTAGCTTTTTAACACTAACCCTCGAATTTCTTAAAGAAAATGTATATGTTTTCGTAGAAAATGGCCATTTGTAGACCAAGAGAAGACTTTTTTTAAAGTTTACCGCTGGAACCTCTGGCTCGGTTATCATACATTATCAACAATAATCTTCACTTAGTCTGCAAATGGACATTTCTCAAGACCGCTGCAGAATCTGTTTTAAGCTGATATGAGTGTTAAAGGGTTAATTTCCAACTGGAATTACTAACTCTCTAGCAGAGCCCGTAATTCCAGAGTTAAATTCTGAAAAATAGTCGTCTCTTGGCCGGTGGATATTCAATATAAGCAAATATTTGGATTGTCTTTGCCAATCTTGATGATTAATCCGTTAATCTCAAATTTGTTAAAAAAATTATAAATTTTCTCATAGAAAATGTTGATTTGCAGATGAAGAGAAGAGTATTTTTGAAAATTTAGCACTGGAATGACTGGCTCGGTTATCGGGCCAGTCATTCCAGTGGTAAATTTTCAGACGTACTCTTCTCTTCGTCTGCAAATTGGCATTTTTCCAGACCACTGCAGAAGCCGTTTTGGCTGATATGAGTGTTAGAGTGTTAATACTCAAATTTCTTTTTTTTAAATGTAAATTCTCTCATTAAAAATGTTGATTTGAAGGCCAAGAGAAAATTATTTTTGAAAATTACCCACTGGATGACTGGCTCGTTTATCAAGCCAGTCATTCCAGTGGTAAATTAAAAAAAAATAGTCTTCTCATGTTCTGCAAATGGATGTTTTCTCAATATGACTCCAGATGCTGGTTTTTGGCCGATTTACATGTTAAATTGTAAATGGATTAAAGCTTAGATTGTGTTAATAACTTTTCAGGCAACAACATTAAACATTGATTCCTTGCAGAATTGTTCCCACTTTAGCGACCACGCTACTATCTCTAGCTGAATTGTCTCCCATAGTTTCTTACCCGGACTATATAAAAGCATGGGTACATGTACATAGCATATTTTCAGATTGATTTGAAATCTTTGCGTCCTGATTCCTGACTAACAGATTGTTCAGCATGGGTGTGTCACATGTCATTCATTGTGCCGTTATCTCATCAATCAGATGATGCTGATTAGGATAACTTTTAGCCCTTTCACTGATGAATATCTCATTTTCTAGCCAACCATGAAAGAAAACTGTTGAATATTTTTTAATTAATTTGATGGGAAACTGTTGCTGCCTTCAACAGCTTCCAGTCAAATTTATTTCAAATTATTCAACAGATTAAGTTTTACATCATAAAAAAATATACTTTTTCAGAGATTTGTCTGAAAGGGTTAAAATCGAGAAGTGACCACCTCTTATTCAGTGGTAAGCATAAATCAGCTTCAAGAAGCTGATTCTGTCACATTATTAGCCTTTAGCCCATTAACCATTGAATTTGTTCAAGAAAATTTCAATTTTCTCAGAAAATGTCCATTTGCTCACCAAGAAAATACTGTTTTTGAAAATTTACCACTGGAATGACTGGGTCGGTTATCGAGACAGTCATTACAATGGTAAATGTTCAAAAATAGTCTTCGCTTGGTCTGCAAATGGACATTTCTCAAGACGACTGTAGAAGCGTTTTTTGGCTTATATGAGTGTTAATGGGTTAGTTTGTGACTCAGAACATCTACCATAAGTCAGTTGATCTATCAGGTGCTCTGTAAAATCTTTCACATTTTGTTTGCAAAGTATTCATAGTCACAATTATAGCATGTTC
The DNA here is from genome assembly GCA_034401795.1 of Chaetoderma sp. LZ-2023a. Classification (NCBI taxonomy): domain Eukaryota; kingdom Metazoa; phylum Mollusca; class Caudofoveata; order Chaetodermatida; family Chaetodermatidae; genus Chaetoderma; species Chaetoderma sp. LZ-2023a. The sequence goes on from CM067367.1 coordinate 118,202,862, forward strand.
ATACTTGGTACCTAGGTTTTGCAATATATTGCGTACACAGGATGGGGAAGTTAAAGGGGCAGATTTTCTCCTTATCCATAGTAGACATTGAAGACTATAGAGTGATCCATCTCTAGGTATGCCCCGCCCATTTCTAGCCAAGCACCACCCACTTTTTCCACCCTATTTGAGTCTGTTTGAAACCTGCATACCCAGAATATAAGTTTCAAGGTAAGCTGTTGAATATTTTTAACACCTCAGTCAAATTAGTTTTCAAATATTCAGCAGAATCTCTATTAAACTGTAAATTCATCAATGGCATACAATTTGTACAGTTTCATGACAGACTGATTTTGATGATAGAACTATATAATTTTCATTGTAATGTCAGCTAATGTGTGGCATATTTGATTATGATGTCAGATGGTTGAGTGACAGATCAGATCCCTCCTCTACAAACAAGAGCATAAAGTTTCTGTTCCAGTGGAAAAGATGCAATGTTTGCATAGAGAGGACAACTGCTTTGCGGTGCATTGTTTGCATAGAGAGGACTACTGCGATGCGGTGCATTGTTTGCATAGAGAGGACTACTGCTATGCGGTGCATTGTTTGCATAGAGAGGACTACTGCTATGCGGTGCATTGTTTGCATAGAGAGGACTACTGCTATGCGGTGCATTGTTTGCATAGAGAGGACTACTGCTATGCGGTGCATTGTTTGTGTAGAGAGGACTACTGCTATGCGGTGCATTGTTTGCATAGAGAGGGCTACTGCTATGCGGTGCATTGTTTGCATAGAGAGGACTACTGCTATGCGGTGCATTGTTTGCATAGAGAGGACTACTGCTATGCGGTGCATTGTTTGCATAGAGAGGACTACTGCTATGCGGTGCATTGTTTATGATATGAATTAACCCTTTAACCCTCAAATTTATTCAAGAACATCTCAATATTCTCATAGAAAAGTTCCATTTACATGCCAAGAGAAGACTATGTTCGAAAACCTATTGTTGGAATAGCTGCCTCGCTAACCAAGCCTGACTGGCTTTGTTATCAAGTCAGTCATTCCTGCTGTAAATCTTCACAAATAGTCTTCCCTTAGTCTGCAAACAGACAATTCTGAAGATCACTGTAGAAGCCATTGTTGGCCGGCTTGAATGTTAAACAGCTTAAACTTTGTTATGATTTATGAAGCAAGTAAGGCCCATTTTATAAGTCAAACTTTCTGTCACGCCACACTAATGATGACTGTTTGATTTATATAGTGGAATCTGTCATTTTCAGGCAAATTTAGCTGGCACGACACAAGAGAAGTTCAACTTATAAATCAGGCCTAACATTTTGATGAACTTACACAATGTACCTACGGAAGCTCACTCTAAAATATATTAGAAAGGGAAAACAATGCCTTTGAGGCTTTGACCATAGAATGTTCAAGAAGGACAAACCAGCATCTATCTACAGTGGTGTTCAGGAATGTACATTTGCAGGACAAGTAGACATTTTTCTTAAATTTACCACTGGAATGGCTGGCGTAATAGTATCTGATTCAGTCATTCCAGTGGTAGATTTTTTTTTAATAGTCTTTTTGGCCTGCAAATAGATGTTCAATATAGTAATATTTATAATTTCTTAGCTAGTTCTGGCCATTAAATGGGCTAAGAAGTCCTGTTATAAATTATTAAAAAGTCTGCTTAAATTCAAGGGAAATTACTCTTTATGGATATGGTCTACTTTGTTTAAACTGAGCAGAGTTATCTCTATATGCCATTAATCATAAACATTCTTTGCAATTTATCCATTCATTTCTGGTTATATTTATGGTTAGAAGACGTACTGATACCTGGTACAAATGGATGCCAACAAAGGTATATCTGCGTTTATTGTGCAAGTTAAGATTCTGTCCATGGTCTGCGTACATATATGCATACATATGTCCACCAGTTATAAGTCAAGTACTCAAATGTTTCTATAGGTGCAGATATATTATTAGTAATTTTCCCTTTAACACATTGAAACCTGATTTCCCAGAATCAAATCTAACATAACTATACAGGTAAGCTGTTGAATATTTTGCAACTAATTTGACAGGAAGTTGTTGCCACCATAGACAGCAACAGCTCCCAGTCAAATTAGTGTCAAACTATTAAACAGTATGTTTATGGAATTCTACATGGGATTTTGAATTTGGACTTTCGGCTGCAAGGCTTACCCACAGTCTATCACATTGAAAAAAGTTTGGAAGAAGTATGTCTTTACTGTTTAATAAACATGCCGTTGAATAGTTTGAAACTAATATGACTGGGCGCTGTTGCCGCGCTGTTGCCGCCATAGGCAGCAATTGCATGCAGTCAAATTAATTTCAAAAGATTCAGCATCTTACCTGTATAGTTTTCTGGAAATTAATAGTCAGTGAGATCAGAGATTTTATCAATCCCACCACAGGCGAAGTGTGGGTGGAGCTTAGCTAAAGATGGATGGGGCATATCTGAAACTGGATTCGTCCATTGCTGGTGCCGTAACCCTTTAACCCTCGAATTTGTCAAAGAAAATTTTTGTTTTCTCATAGAAAATGTCGATTCACAGACCAAGAGAGAACTATTTTTGAAAATCTACCACTGGAATGACTGGCTCGCTTATTGAGCTAGTCATTCCAGTAGTAAATTTTCAAATATATTCTTTTGGTCTGCAAATGGACATTTCTCAAGACCACTGCAGAAGCCGTTTTTGGCTGATATGAGGGTTACAGGGGTAATTTCAGGACAAATATGCAGGAAAACTTGAATATTTTGAAACCATATCCTGCAACAGTCCCCCATCAAATTACTTTCAAAATATTACTTCTTAGCTCCTGGCCAGAATGGTCACATGAGCTAATTATGCCATAGTGACCATCTGGTGTCCAAATGTTGTCCGTCTACTATTGCTTTAAAACTTATCTTCTAGCTCCTGTCATATCTTAGTGGATATTAATCAAAATTGCCTGGAAGGATCATATTGATGGTAGGATTTCAGAACTTTTATTCAGAATTTTGAATGGGTCATTGTTCTGGCACCCCTCTGGTTTAAAAAATATATATTTCAGAAATTCTTAATCAATGAAACGCTTAGATTTTTATAAAATTCTGGGAAATCATTAAAATGTATCTCCTAAACCAAACAGTGGATTTTAACCAAATCGTTCTAGAGAAACCCTGGAGATTTTTTTGTGACCATCTTGGATTTTTCTGAAAATTCTAGAAAATTTATCAAACGTATTTCCTCCTAAACCTCTTTAGATTTTAGCCATATTTAGATGTACATATCCTATGGGGGGTGATCTCTTGAACACCTACACCTAATTTTAATCAGTAAATCTTTCAGGCAATAATATTGGTAGGTTTAACTCTTTACTAGTCAAATTTGGTCAAGAAAATTTAAATATTTTCTTATTGAATGACCATTTACAGGCCAATAGAATACAATGTTTAAAAATTTATCACTGGAATGACTGGCTCAGTTATCGAGCCAGTCATTCCAGTGGTAAATTTTCAAAAATGGTATTATCTTGGCCTGTAAATGCACATTCCATAAGCCCAGTTTTGGCCGGTATGGCCATTTAAGGGTTAAAGAATTTTAATAAGAAATTTGGTTATTGTAACAGTCATTCCAGTGGGTAAATTTTCAAAAATAATCTCTTAGACTGCAAATAGACATTTTTTAAAAACAGCATAAGCCAGTTTTGGGCCGGCTTGATGGTTAAAGGGTTGATGCGATAAGAATGTTATGTAAAATAACAAATACATTTCAAGGGAGATCATTCTGGTATGATTTCATATCCACACTCAAGGGAGCTCACTCTTGATTTCTTGTTCTGATTTTACATATAGAGTTGTATTATTACCTCCTCATTGAAAATGCAAGAATAAACCTAACCTCTTGTAAAGATGGAAGTGTTTTTGTACCTTTTCAGATTCATCACATGCGTGCAACATACTTCCCATTCCAAATATCACAGCATATTCCGTCGCATTTGTGTTCTTCAAGAAAACAGACTCTGACTTAAAAACATGATGATGAATGTGTGTGCGAGAGAGCATCTCTTCACTGGTAAGTGCTAAAACTGATATCAAATGTCCACGAACACTTATCACTTCTCTATGAGGGATGTGTTTCTCATGATCCTGTCTGTTTATAAGATTGAGTAATAGCTTAACAACAACCATGCATTATAGTCACTATGACAACGAGTCAAACATTTAAACAGCTAGCAAGCATTCTTGAAAATAACTTTACCAAGTATCTTATTGTTTGGTATGTAAAGAGGTGGAGGTATGATGTGGTTTTGTTCCAGGCTGTAGAGATGCTCGATGTTTGGTATGTAAAGAGGGGGAGGTATGATGTAGTTTTGTTCCAAGCTGTAGAGATGCTAGATGTTTGGTATGTAAAGAGGGGGAGGTATGATGTAGTTTTGTTCCAGGCTGTAGAGATGCTGGATCCTGTTACGTTCATCGTATAATTCACGAGGAATAAAGAATTTTTTCATATATATTAATGTACAGTACAGCTCAGAAATCACTTAACATCTTTCCATAGCAAACTAAGAGGTATTGATGAGTATTTTCAGGATCAATTTCTTCCAATCTAATTATGTTTAAAATATTAATTTCTTACATCATGTTCAAAATTATACTGACTAACATGTTTCTGTTTTTGTTTTAGAAACATGTTAACTTATTTCTGAGCTGTACTGTAGAGGGTCTCAAACAAGTACAGAATAATATTTACTAATATAAGCTAAGTTGGAAATGGAGGGATCCGATCTGTTACTCTAGAAAGTATTTGACATCAAAGTGCATCAAATTTTTAGCTGACTATAGGGTTGGGCAATATTGGTGAAGCCATGACGATATCGATATCTCATTAAAATATTGCGATATCACGATATATCATCAATTGGGTGGGGCGGGGGTCAGGGTATAGATAGAGAATGACTTGTGTTTCAAATTGGTGGTGGCTACAAGTTATTTCCATTAAGATTGTTGCATTCAAACCATGAGATGACATCGCGAATGCTGCATATTTAGTGATTATAAATACACAAACTTTGCACGTGGCTCCATTCAATATACAGTTTAAAGCACTGAATATAATGTAACTAACCAGTATTCATCACAAATAAGAGAGTTAAGCATTTTCTTCCATTCAATGTGTTGTTCTTTGTGTTATCTTTACCTCATGAAGAATTGTCAAAACAGTCGCCATTATAGAGACAAAGCAGGGAGCATGCACATTACCATCTGGGCGCATAGCAAGGGAATTCTGGTGAGCGAAATCTGATTGGTCGTAAATCGACTAACTTGAGCCAATCAGAATTCATGCTGCAGAATTCTGATAAATTGACAACTCGGCTCTCACCACGGCCATCCTTCGCTTCAGAATTATGAGAATAAAATAAAACTGAATGACTGTCCATTCTAAACCTATTCGACTTTAGCGAGATTACCCATTCATCTGTCTCTGGCTGGGATGCATGAAATTTGCCCAATTAACGCCACAGCCAACAAGCGCAACAGATAGCGGATAATTTTTATTCTGTGTTAAATACTTAAATAATCTAAATCAAAGCTGTTCCTCATTTTAGAATAAATGATGTTTTATGTGGCATGAATTTGGAGTTAAAATTTCATAAATATGCAAAATATATCGACGTTATTGTTAATTTAAAAATTGATTTCTAATACGCATTTGTGATGGAAATGGTTAACGCTATAGGCACTAAGGCAAGAGATTAACTCTCTCGACACTCACCGACCCAAGCTGTTGTGTTGATCTAAGATTAAGTATGTGTTGTTTCCTATCGCCCTATACAAGTTTGAATTTGAAATTGTTCAGGATCAGAACACTGTTTATCCCAGCCGATCAATACTTAACTTATCATTGGCTTGATCTGTGGCAATGACATCATCAGAATGGAATGCGGAAATCGCAATGGTATTTTCCACTGACAAATACTCATAATGAGACGGGCTTAGATCAACAAATAAAAATGGCATTGTACATTTACGTAATCGTGAAAAGTGAACAACAAAGGATTATTTTGTAGTATATATCATCTTTATTAGCACAAACAAAGCATGGATCAATTAGAAAAGGATTATTTTGGCATTCAATTCATTTTAATACCACTAACAAAGAATGGATTATTAATCAAAGACTACTACTGGGCCAAATACACGTAATAATATGGCATCTCTAGCTTATTTAGTCAAAATTAAAAATGAAATACCGTCGTGACGATATTGACAATATTTAAGATTTTTTTAAATTGTAACGATTTCGATATCGATATTCGGTATATCGTGATTTTCACAATAATATCGGAGAAAAAAAACAACCTATAGCTGACGTCATAATCAAATGTCATATGTCTGACATGAAAGCTCTGATCATAACCAACTGAATTGTATATCTTTGCTGAATGAAATGGTGCTGCTCAATGATTTTGCAAAAGTGGTTTTGCTAAGAAACATCATCCCCACCCTAAGTTGTGGTTTTGCTAAGAAACATCATCCCATCTAAGCTCTAATGGTATTATTCAGACATCCCCCCCCCCTCCCCAAACATCATCCCCGCCATAAGTTCTAGTGGGTTTATACAGACAACCCTGCCTCACCAAACATCATCCCCGACCTTAGCTCTCATGGGATTATGCAGACAACCCTGCCTCCCCAAACATCATCCCTGCCCTAAGCTCTAGTGGGATTATGCAGACAATCCTGCCTCTCCAAACATCATCCCCGACCTTAGCTCTCATGGGATTATGCATACAACCCTGCCTCCCCAAACATCATCCCTGCCCTAAGCTCTAGTGGGATTATACAGACAATCATGCCTCCCCAAACATCATCCCTGCCCTAAGCTCTAGTGGGATTATGCAGACAACCCTGCCTCTCCAAACATCATTCCCACTCTAAGCTGTAGTTTTGCTAAGAAACATCATCCCCCAAGCTCTACTGGGATTATGCAGACATCCCCCCTCCCCAAACATCATCCCTGCCCTAAGCTCAACTGGGATTATGCAGACAACCCTGCCTCCCCAAATAGCATCCCCTACCTTAGCTCTAGTGGATTATGCAGACAACCCTGCCTCCCTAAACATCATCCCCCACCCTAACTCTAGTGGGGTTATGTAGACAACCAATCCTCCCCAAATATCATCCCCACCCTAAGGTCTAATGGGATTATGCAGACATTCCTGCCTCCCCAAACATCATCCCCAGCCTAAGCTCTAGTGGGATTATGCAGACAATCCTGCCTCCCCAAACAGCATCCCCAGCCTAATCTCTAGTGGGATTATGCAGACAGTCCTGCCTCCCTAAACATCATCCTCAACCTAAGCTCTAGCGGGATTATGCAGACAACCCTGCGTCCCTAAACATCCTCACCCTAAGCTCTAGTGGGATTATGCAGGCAAACCTGCCTCCCCAAGCATCATCCCCACCCTAAGCTTTAGTGGGATTATGCAGACATCCCATCCTTCCCAAACATTATCCTCACCCTAAGCTCTAGTGGGATTATGCAGACAACCCTGCCTTCCCAGGCATCATCCCCACCCTAAGCTCTAGTGGGATTATGCAGACATTCCATCCTCCCCAAACATCATCCTCACCCTAAGCTTTCGTGGGATGATGCGGACAGACATACTTTGTGGGATTATGTAGACAATCTTGTAGTGTGTGACTGGTGGTAATCCTTTAATGGTCAAGTTGGCCAAAATTGGCCTGGATTGTGGAGTTCAATATTTCCCATTTGCAGTCCAAGACAAGATTATTTTTGAAAATGTATCCATGCAATAACTGGCTCGATAACTGAGCCAGACTTCAGTGGTTGGGAAATGAATATTCATTGAGCAAAGATTTTGGATTTTCTTGACGAATCTTGACCCGTAAAAAACTATGCATCTACCTTATGAAGATCAAACCATGGTCTTTTATCCCTTTAACCCTCAAATTTCAATTTTCTCATAAAAAATCTCCATCTGCAGACCAAGAGAATGCTGTCTCTTTGAACATTTTTCACTGGAATGACTGGTTCTATTATTGAGCCAGTCATTGAAGTGATACATTTTCCATAATACCCTCCGCTTCGTCTGCAAATGGAAATTTATCTAAACCATTACAAAGGCCATTTTTTGTCAGCTTGTGTGTTAAATGGTTATTGCAAGTAATTTATCGTGATAGCATATATGTGTTGTAGTGCCAGAATATGTGGATCAGAAGTCAGGTGGCCATACAAGCAGGTGTGGCTGTATATTCCCTGTTATCTGGAAACTCTACATGACCCTGGATATATCACATTAATCTGGCAACTCTACATGTATATTATATATATTTCTCATAATCTAGAAGCTCAGGTGAAATTAAGCCATTAAAATGTCTGTCTGAACCTTCAGGAAACATCTGTAAAGCTATTTTAGTTTTAAGCTAGGATTCCATTAACGCGTATGCGTATGCGTATCCGAAAGTAGTGATTTTATTCAATCAATTGGACTACTACTACTACTACTACTACTACTACTACTACTAATACTACTACTACTACTACTACTACTACTACCACTACCACCACGACAACCGCTGCCGCCGCCGCCACCGCTGCTGCTACTTCTACTACTACTACTACTACTACTACTACTACTACTACTACTACTACTACTACTACTACTACTACTACTACTACTACTACCACAACAACCGCCGCCACTGCCGCTGGTGCTGCTGCTGCTACTACTACTACTATTACTACTACTACTACTACTACTACTACTACTACTACTACTACTACTATCACTACCATCACAACAACTGCTGCCGCCGCCACCGCTGCTGCTGCTGCTCAGCTACTACTACTACTACTACTACTACTACTACTACTACTACTACTACCACGACAACCACTGCCGCCGCCGCTACTACTACTACCACTACTACTACTACTACTACTACTGCTACTACCACTACCACTACTACTACTACTACTACCACAAACGCTGCCGCCGCCACCACCATTGTTACTACTACTACTACTACTACTACTACTACTACTACTACTACTACTACTACTACTGCTGCCGCTGCCGTTGTTACTACTACTACTACTACTACTACTACTACTACTACTACTACTAACACTGCCGCCGCTGCCATTGTTACTACTACTACTAGTACTACTACTACTACTACTACTACTACTACTACTACTACTACTACTACTACTACTACTACTAGCATGAAAATGTTCTAAAATAGTCTATCAGCCTTTCAGTGAGTTTCACATTCCAGCGCGCTTACTATGAATTTAACTTATATATTGTAACACATATACAGAATAATAGTGCCGATTTGGGGAAAGCCCATGAATGATGTAATAAAAACGTCATTTTCCAGGAATCCCACATCCGAATACTGTCCGTATCTGAATAAAATCGCTACCTGTAGCGATCGGATTAGGATACGGACAGGTTTCACATACGGACATATGGAATCATACTATCTATTTGTAATGGGAGCAAAAAGAAATGTGGATACGGATACGGATACGCGTTAATGGAATCCTAGCTTTATTACCAGCTATCATTCCTCAAAATACACCTGATTATCTTCAGATATTTGTCGCGACAATTTCACATTACATAACCGTAAACAAGGGCACGATGTCAGACTTTTGTTAGCATCTGCTTTGAACCCAGGAAACTGTTTCTGAAGAATATATATAAAGTATACTCGATTAATGCAAAATAATTTGACTGGAAGTTGTTGCTGTCAATTGCAGAAGCAACATTCAATTAAATACTTCTATACATAGTTAGCAGGACTAGTTTTAGTACATCGTTTCTGGCACCATCACTAAAAATGGGTTCATATCACATGTTGATATTTTATAGCCACACAGCAGTAGAAAAGGTAATCCAGGATGTCTCAAGCACTGAGTGCTCAAGTGATAAAAATTTGTAAAACATTAATATCTTGGCTTGGGTGTGAAACAATCAAATGTGATAAGAATGTTTTAATGTAAAGCAACAAATATAATTCAAGGGAGACTACTCTTGTATGATTTCATATCCATACCCAAGGGATATCACTCTTGTTTAGATTTGTCTTATTACATGTTCATCTTTCTTGGAAATGCAGAAATTCTAACCTCTTGTAAAGATGGAAGTGTTTTTCTACATTTTCAGAGTTGTTACATGCGTGCAACATACTTCCCATTCCAAATATCACAGAGCATATTCCGTCGCATTTGTGCTCTTCAAGAAAACAGACTCTGACATGATGAATGTGAATGCGAGAGAGCATCTCTTCAAGGGTAAGTGCTAAAACTGATATCAAATGTCCACAAACGCTTATCACTTCTCTATGAGGGATGTGTTCTCATGATCCTGTCTGTTTATAAGATTGAGTAATAGCTTACAACAACCATGCATTATAGTCATTATGACAACGAGTCAAGCATTTAAACAGCTAGCAAGCATTCTTGAAAATATCTTTACCAAGTATCTTGTTGTTCTTATGTTCCAGGCTGTAGAGATGCTAGATGTTTGGTATGTAAAGAGGGGGAGGTATGATGTGTTTTTGTTCCAGGCTGTAGAGATGCTAGATGTTTGGTATGTAAAGAGGGGGAGGTATGATGTGTTTTTGTTCCAGGCTGTAGAGATGCTAGATGTTTGGTATGTAAAGAGGGGGAGGTATGATGTGTTTTTGTTCCAGGCTGTAGAGATGCTAGATGTTTGGTATGTAAAGATATGTTTTTGTCTTTACTGTTGAATATTTTGAGGCTAATGCAGTAATATCATCCAATCCAAGTATGTTGAAAATATTCATTTCTTACATCATGTTCAAGATTATACTGACTAACATGTTTCTGTTTTAGTTTTGGAAACATGTTAGCCTATTTCTGAGCTGTACTGTAGAGGGTCTCAAACAAGTTCTCATCAAAATTATAATCTGAGTTTAGTAAATAGCATTTTGAATGCGCTTTAACCATTTAATGGACATATTTGGTCAAGAAAATCAAATAGTTGCTTATTGAATATACATTTGCAAACGCAGCGATGACTATTTTTGGAAATTTACCACTGGAATGACTGGCTCAGTTATCGAGCCAGGCATTCCAGTGGTAAATCTTTTTAAATAGTCCTCTCTTGGCGTGCAAATGGACATTTCTCAAGACCACTCCAGAGGCCAGTTTTGGCCTCACCATTAAAGGGTTAATATTAGAGCACAGAATAATATTTACTAAAATAAGCTAAGTTGTAAATGGAGGGATCCTATCTGTCACTCTAGAAACTATTTGACATCAAAGTACATCAATTTTTTAGCTGACTAGGGTTGGGCGATATTGGCGAAGCCATGACTATATCAATATCTCATTAAAATATTGTGATATCAAGATATGTCGTCAATTGGGTGGAGTTGGGGTCGTGAATGCTGTATATTTAGTGATTATAATTACACGAACTTCGCAAGTGGCACCATTCAATATACAGTTTAAAGCATTGAATATAATGTAACTAACCAGTATTCATCACAAATAAGAGAGTTAAGCATTTTCTTCCATTCAATGTGTTGTTCTTTGTGTTATCTTTACCTCATGACGAATTATCAAAACAGTCGCCATTATAGAAACAAAGCAAGGAGCATGTGCATTACCATCTGTGCGAATTCTTCTGAGCGAAATTTGATTGGTTGTAAATCGACTAACTTGAGCCAATTCAGAATTGATGCTGCAGAATTCCGATAAATTGACAAGTCGGCTCTCACTGCGGCCATCCTGTCTTCGGAATTATGAGAATAATATAAAACTGAATTACTGTCCATTGTAAACCTATTCGACTTTGGCGAGATTATCCATTCATCTGTCTCTGGCGGGGACGTGTAAAATTCTCCCACTTAGCGCCACAGCCAACAGAAGTGCAACAGATAGCAGATAATTTGTCTTACGTGTTAAATACTTAAATAATCTAAATCAAAGCTGTTCCTCATTTTAGACTAAATGATATATTTTATGTGGCATGAATTTGGAGTTAACATTTTTCAAACATGCAAAATATATCAAATTTATTGTTAATTTAAAAATTGATTTCTATTATGCATTTGGGATGAAAATGGTTAACGCTATAGGCACTAATGGTACAGCAAGAGATTAACTCCCTTGACATTTAATGACCCGAGCTGTTGTATTGATCTAAGATTAAGTATGTGTTGTTTCCTATCACCCTAAACAAGTTTGAATATTAAATTGCTCATGATCAGAACACTGTTTATCAGAGCCGATCGATACTTAACTGATCAGTAGCTTGACCTGTGGTAATTACATCATCAGAATGGAATGTGGAAATTGCAAAGGTATTTTCCACTGACAAATACTCATAATGAGGTGTGCTTAGATCAACAAATTAAAATGGCATCGTACATTTAGGTAATTGTGAAACGTGAACAACAAAGTATTATTTTGTAGTATATATCATCTTTATTAGCACAAACAAAGCATGGATCAATTAGAAAAGGATTATTTTGGCATTCAATTTGTAGTGTATTGATGTGAACTCGTAGCCCTATTAGAGCAATTAAACTTTATCTAATTCTGATGGCTGCTGCCCGGACTCTCTCATAAAACATTCTCAAGCGCATGCGCTCTCACCAGCTTCATTATATCCAATGCTCTATATCAAAGGTCAGTTCTGCCCCAGCTCTCATGCTGTACAAACCGTTATTCAAACCCTGTATCATTCTATGTCATAGTCAGTAGTTTTAGTAAAGTTAATATACCTTACAACTACGCTTGTTTTGCTTACATAATACTATAAATGGCGACGACGGAAAAGGTGTTGTAAATCTAGTGTTTAAACAATTAACAGTTCAAGTTAATTAAAACATATTTCAGTGTAGCTAATGTTGATTTGTACTGAAGTTGTACGGCTGAATAGTCTAAGTTCACGTGTACCATTACTGGACAATATCCACCATGGCTATGTATATGAACTTTGGGTTACCGGCTTTACCTCCATTCGATGCAGATGCAGATCATGCATCATTGGGCTCCAAGTGGAAATCTTGGAGGGATAGATTTACAATATACTTGGATGCTGCGGGAATAGAAAATGACAAGCAAAAACGAGCGTTATTGCTTCACCTATCCGGTGAATCGGTCCAGAAAGTGTTCCAGGGCTTAACGGACATGGGAGAATCATACAAAATTGCCTGTGACAAACTGGATGAATATTTCCTGCCGAAAATGAACATTCGTTATGAAAGGTACGTGTTCAAACAAGCAAGGCAAAAACCAGGTGAATCGATAGATCAGTTTGCCACGCGGTTGCGGACTCTATCATTGACGTGTGAATATATCAATTCAGATGACGCAATTGCAGACCAGGTGCCAGAAAAATGTACTTCTAATAGCCTCAAGCGTAGAGTGTTGCGCGATACTGATACATCGCTAGCCAGCATTCTACACATTGGTCGCGCAATGGAGCGCGCGGATACGCAGGTGCATTCGATGGAACAGCCGATGTCTCGAGATAATCACGTGAACTCACTGACATCCATAAAACGCTCAGCAAACCGAGAGCAGCGTAACTCAATGCGGAATAAAACTGCTAAATCACGCTCATGTTTCAATTGCGGAGGAGAGTGGCCTCACGATAACCAAATGTCGTGTCCAGCGTTTGGTCAAACATGTCATAGATGTTCGAAAAAGAATCACTTTCAGAAAGTTTGCAGGTCAGGAAAACAACCATTAACGACCAGATCTGGTCAAAACGGAACGGTGCGCACAGTACATGAACAACCCACCCACGAAGAAAGTTCAACTTCGGATGACGAATTTACATTTGCAGTTAATGGAAACAAATCTCGTGATAACTATGTACGATCTGTCTATGGTAAACAGCTTAAGACTAGCATCACAGTAGCTGGTGTCCAAATACCTATAATTATAGACAGTGGTGCATCAGTAAACCTAATAGATGCTGAACATTATGCAATCATTGCCAAGCGAAACAGACGTCTGAAATTACACAACGCAAACATTCGTCTATATGTTTATGGATCAAATGTCCCATTGCCAATCGTCGGAAAATTTGAAGCCACCGTAGAATCCAAATCATGTATATCGGTAGGAACATTTTTTGTTGTGGACAAATGTGCTGGATCGTTATTAGGTTACAGAACAGCAACTGAACTTGGACTAATCGCCTTGCCTAATGTTGATAATTTCCCAATGGCTACTGTTCAACAATCAGCGTCATTGACAAAAGACAGTTTCACTAACGATTCCGTTATTTCATACTACGATCCTGGAAAGGAAATCGAAATAATCGTAGATGCTACTGTAGTAGGTCTCGGTGCATTTCTTACACAGAAAGATTCTGTCCAACAAACAAATATTGTAGCGTATGCGAGCCGTACATTAACCGATGTGGAGAAACAATACTCTCAGATAGAGCGCGAAACTTTGGCAATCATATGGGCCTGTGAACGTTTCCATAGTTATATTTATGGAACAAATTTCAAAGTGATAACAGATCACAAACAACTGCAATCACTATTTAATAAACCAACAGCGGAACTACCTGTCAGAATCGGGCAATGGCAATTACGACTACAACCTTATGACTTCAAAGTGTTTTACCGACCAGGTGCTCAAAATCTTGCCGATTACCTATCACGGTATCCGTTGTCATCGCATACGTGTGCAGACAGAAACATCGCTAATGAATATATTAATTTCGTCAGTCGAAAGCCATGACATTAAATGAAATCCGAGAAGCTATTCGAAATGATGACATCATGAACATATTAAAAGAAGCGAGCATTTTTGGAATAAAACTGACACAGATCGTCAGCCGTTTCGTCACCGTTTACACAACCCATTCAACGAATAATACACTTTCTGCAATAGGCCTGTCACCAGGCATAATAATTCCACCTGGACCACGTATGTTACTCGCTATTACGTGTAGAACTCATAACGGAATATTATACACCAAATTTGCAATCAGGGGAATATAACCTACCGTTATATTATATAGCATTATTATGGGCCAATCAGTGCAGATAGGGACATAATAATTCCCTTGATTGGCATGGGGAACTGTGTAGTCAGCGCATCCCCAGTAAGTTCGTTTAAATTGACCCTTTGAAATTGCGAATATATCTGTCACATATCAGTTCAATGGAATAGTCAATTGTTTCATTATCTATAATATAACTGCACAGTTTCTTACTGTAGACAATTATTCAAAAGAGGGGAGAGATGTAGTGTATTGATGTGAACTCGTAGCCCTATTAGAGCAATTAAACTTTATCTAATTCTGATGGCTGCTGCCCGGACTCTCTCATAAAACATTCTCAAGCGCATGCGCTCTCACCAGCTTCATTATATCCAATGCTCTATATCAAAGGTCAGTTCTGACCCAGCTCTCGTGCTGTACAAACCGTATTCAAACCCTGTATCATTCTATGTCATAGTCAGTAGTTTTAGTAAAGTTAATATACCTTACAACTACGCTTGTTTTGCTTACATAATACTATACAATTCATTTTAATACCACTAACAAAGAATGGATTATTAATCAAAGACTACTACTGGGCCAAATGCAGGTAAGAATATGGCATCTCTAGCTTATTTAGTCCATATTTACAATCTTTTGTAATGATGACGATTTCGATATCGATATTCAATATATCGCGATTTTCACGATAATATCGAAAACCCATCATCATCCCCGCCATAAGATCTAGTGTGATTACACAGACAATCCTTCCTCCCCAAACATCATACTCACCCTAAGCTCTAATTCTGCCTCCCCAAACATCATCCTCACCCTAATCGCTAGTGGGATTATGCAGACAATCCTTCCTCCCCAAACATCATCCTCACCATAAGCTCTAATTCTGCCTCCCCAAACATCATCCTCACCCTAATCGCTAGTGGGATTATGCAGACAATCCTTCCTCCCCAAACATCATCCCCACCCTAAGCTCTAGTGGGATTATGCCAACAATCCTTCCTCCCCAAACATCATCCTCACCCTAAGCTCTAGTGGGATTATGCAGCCAATCCTACCTCCCCAAACATCATCCTCACCCTAATCTCTAATTCTGCCTCCCCAAACATCATCCCTGCCCTTAGTGGGATTATGCAGACAATCAAGCCTCCCCAAATATCATCCCCACCCTAAGCGCTAGTGTGACTATGCAGACAATCCTTCCTCCCCAAACATCATCCCCACCCTAAGCTCTAATTCTGCCTCCCCAAACATCATCCCCGCCCTTAGTGGGATTATGCAGACAATCCTGCCTCCCCAAACATCATCCCCACCCTAAGCTCTAGTGGGACTATGCAGACAATCCTTCCTCCCCAAACATCGTCTCAGCCCTTAGCTCTAGTGTGATTGTGCAGACAATCCTGCCTCCCCAAACATCATCCATGCCCTAAGCTCTAATGTGATTATGCAGACATCCCCCTCCTCCCCAAACATCATCCCATACCTAAGTGGGATTATGTAGACAATCTTGTAGTGTGTGACCGGTGTTAGGTAATCCTTTAATGGTCAAGATGGCCAAAAATGGCCTGGATTGTGGAGTTGAATGTTTCCCATTTGCAGTCCAATCTGAGATTTTTCTTTTTTAATTTATCAATGCAATAACTGGCTCGATAACTGAGCCAGCTTTTGCAGTGGTAATGTTAGAAAATAGTCTTCTCTTGGGCTTGAAATGAATATTCATTGAGCAAATATTTTGGATTTTCTTGAGGAATCTTGACCCGTAAAAAACTATGCATCTACCTTATGAAGATCAAACTATGCATCTACCTTATGAAGATCAAACTACGCATCTACCTTATGAAGATCAAACCATGCATCTACCTTATGAAGATCAAACTACGCATCTACCTTATGAAGATCAAACTACGCATCTACCTTATGAAGATCAAACTACGCATCTACCTTATGAAGATCAAACTACGCATCTACCTTATGAAGATCAAACTACGCATCTACCTTATGAAGATCAAACTACGCATCTACCTTATGAAGATCAAACTACGCATCTACCTTATGAAGATCAAACTACGCATCTACCTTATGAAGATCAAACTACGCATCTACCTTATGAAGATCAAACTACGCATCTACCTTATGAAGATCAAACTACGCATCTACCTTATGAAGATCAAACTACGCATCTACCTTATGAAGATCAAACTACGCATCTACCTTATGAAGATCAAACTACGCATCTACCTTATGAAGATCAAACTACGCATCTACCTTATGAAGATCAAACTACGCATCTACCTTATGAAGATCAAACTACGCATCTACCTTATGAAGATCAAACTACGCATCTACCTTATGAAGATCAAACTACGCATCTACCTTATGAAGATCAAACTACGCATCTACCTTATGAAGATCAAACTACGCATCTACCTTATGAAGATCAAACTACGCATCTACCTTATGAAGATCAAACTACGCATCTACCTTATGAAGATCAAACTACGCATCTACCTTATGAAGATCAAACTACGCATCTACCTTATGAAGATCAAACTACGCATCTACCTTATGAAGATCAAACTACGCATCTACCTTATGAAGATCAAACTACGCATCTACCTTATGAAGATCAAACTACGCATCTACCTTATGAAGATCAAACTACGCATCTACCTTATGAAGATCAAACTACGCATCTACCTTATGAAGATCAAACTACGCATCTACCTTATGAAGATCAAACTACGCATCTACCTTATGAAGATCAAACTACGCATCTACCTTATGAAGATCAAACTACGCATCTACCTTATGAAGATCAAACTACGCATCTACCTTATGAAGATCAAACTACGCATCTACCTTATGAAGATCAAACTATGCATCTACCTTATGAAGATCAAACTACGCATCTACCTTATGAAGATCAAACTATGCATCTACCTTATGAAGATCAAACCATGGTCTTTTATCCCTTTAACCCTCAAATTTCAATTTTCTCATTAAAAATCTCCATCTGCAGACCAAGAGAATGCTATCTTTTTGAAAATTTCTCACTGGAATGACTGGTTCTATTATTGAGCCAGTCATTGAAGTGATACATTTTCCATAATAACCTTGGCTTGGTCTGCAAATGGAAATTTATCTAAAGCATTACAAAGGCCATTTTTGGTCAGCTTGTGTGTTAAATGGTTATTGCAAGTAATTTATCGTGATAGCATATATGTGTTGTAGTGCCAGAATATGTGGATCAGAAGTCAGGTGGCCATACAAGCAGGTGGCCATACAAGCAGGTGTGGCTGTATATTCCCTGTTATCTTGAAACTCTACATGACCCTGGATATATCACATTAATCTGGCAACTCTGCATGTATAGTATATATATTTCTCATAATCATGAAGCTCAGGTGAGATTAAGCCATTAAAATGTCTGTCTGAACCTTCAAAAAACATCTGTAAAGCTATTTTAGTTCTATTACCAGCAATCATTCCTCAAAATACACCTGATTATCTTAGATATTTGTTGCGACAATTTCACATTACATAACCGTAAACAAGGGCACGATGTCAGACTTTTGTCAGCATCTGCTCTGAACCCAGAAAACTGGTTCTGAAGAATATATATTAAGTATACTCGATTAATGCAAAATAATTTGACTGGAAGTTGTTGCTGTCAATTGCAGAAAACATTCAATTAAATACTTCTTTCTATACATAGTTAGCAGGACTAGTTTAGTACATCGTTTCTGGCACCATCACTAAAAATGGGTTCCTATCACATGTTGATATTTTATAGACACACAGCAGTAGAAAAGGTAATCCAGGATGTCTCAAGCACTGAGCGCTGAAAGTTGAGACATGTTAACCACCTTAGTAACAACTTCTACATCTCTAGTTAAATGTTGCTATTTCCTCTCATAAACTCTCACACAAGTTTTCTTGATGTATCATGTGATGAGAGAAGATTGCTCATCACGAGTGTTCTGTGTATAAAGAGAGTAAACACAGGTGCTATCCCAGCATGCTCGGTAATCATACCAATAGCTCGGCAGATTTCAAGAAGATATGGGATAGCATGGCATGGCTTACTTAAATGCCCACCCCACCTAACCTTGGGCACTACTCCCCCCAATACCACCACAAGCTTCAGCATCTTTCAGGCTGTCATGTTTTTCACTTCCCTCTCCTACAATGTGTGTGTGTGTGTGTGTGTGTGTGTGTGTGTGTGTGTGTGTGTGTGTGTGTGCGTGCGTGCGTGCGTGTGTGCGTCTCTGTGCGTGTGTCTCTGTGCGTGCATGTGTGCATGAGTGAGAGTGTGTGTGTGTGTGTGTGTGCGTGCGTGCTAGAAATAGCTGGAGATGGCTCGAAATAGCGGGAGATGGCTCGAAAGAGCGGGAGATGGCTCGAAATAGTGGGAGATGGCTTGAAATAGCAGGAGATGGCTAGAAATAGTGGGAGATGGCTAGAAATAGGGGAGATGGTTAGAAATAGTGGGAGATGGCTAGAAATAGCGGGAGATGGCTAGAAATAGTGGGAGATGGCTAGAAATAGTGTGGGATAGCTCCAAATAGTGGGAATAGTTTGAAATAACAGGGCATAGCTCGAAATGGTGGAGCAAAGCGCGAAATGGTGGGGTATAGCACAGAATGGTGGGGCATAGCGCAGAATGGTGGGCCATAGCGCAGAATGGTGGGGCATAGCACAGAATGGTGGTACATAGCTAGAAATTATGGAGCATAGGACAGAATGGTGGGGCATAGCACAGAATGGCAGGGCATAGCTAGAAATTGTGGGGCATAGCACAGAATGGCGGGGCATAGCTAGAAATTGTGGGGCATAGCACAGATTGGCAGGCATAGCTCAAAATGGTGGGCATGGCTCTCTTGGATTTATATGGATCTAGTCACTCTAAATTTATGAATAGTGAACAGTTTGATTTTATGAGTATGACTCTGACCCAGTCTTTCAAATGGCAGGTAATCAGGTTATTTTAAAGCCACATCTGGATGAGAATCAATGGCATCAAGCATAACTATAGATGCAGTGCCATCTAGTGGTGGATGGGTTAAGCATAACTCTAGGTGTAGTGCCATCTAGTGGTGGATGGGTCAAGCATAACTATAGATGCAGTGCCATCTAGTGGTCGATGGGTCCAGCATAACTCTAGGTGTAGTGCCATCTAGTGGTGGATGGGTCAAGCATAACTATAGATGTAGTGCCATCTAGTGATGGATGGGTCAAGCATAACTCTAGGTGTAGTGTCATCTAGTGATGGATGGGTCAAGCATAACTATAGATGTAGTGCCATCTAGTGATGGATGGATCAAGCATAACTATAGATGTAGTGCCATCTAGTGGCGGATGGGTCAAGCATAACTATAGATATTGCGCCATCTAGTGATGTAATGGTCAAGCATAACTATAGATGTAGTGCCATCTAGTGGTGGATGGGTCAAGCATAACTATAGATGTAGCGCCATCTAGTGATGGATGGGTCAAGCATAACTATAGATGTAGTGCCATCTAGTGATGGATGGATCAAGCATAACTATAGATGTAGTGCCATCTAGTGGTGGATGGGTCAAGCATAACTATAGATATTGGGCCATCTAGTGATGTAAGGGTCAAGCATAACTATAGATGTAGTGCCATCTAGTGGTGGATGGGTCAAGCATAACTATAGATGTAGCGCCATCTAGTGATGGATGGGTCAAGCATAACTGTAGATGTAGTGCCAGCTAGTGGTGGATGGGTCAAGCATAACTATAGATGTAGTGCATTTAGTGATGGATGGGTCAAGCATAACTATAGATTTAGCGCCATCTAGTGATGGATGGATCAAGCATAACTATAGATGTAGTGCCATCTAATGATGAATGGGTCAAGCATCATGTTCACATGAAAGCAGAAGTTTCTATGATGACCTCCATTACTGAGGATGGTGTGAGACTTATATATATCTTTCAACGACAAGTCCCTGAAAAAGGAAATTCTTTGCGAACTTATTCTGTTGAATATTTTGAAATTAATTTGACTGGAAGCCATTGTTACCTTAAGGCAGCAATTGCTTCCAATAAAATTAATTTCAAAATATTAAAGATTTTTCTTTTATGGGGGTCTTGAAAATGAGATATCTGGAATATATTGGTGAAAGGTTAAATTCGTTGCTCCTGTAAACACTTGTGTTTGTCTGTAACACTCTATCAGCACACGCACGCACACACATGCAGGTACACACATGCAGGCATGCACAGAGGGGGGAACACCTACACACACAGATGGTAAATTTTCAAAAAATAGTCTCATGGGCTGCAAATGGATATTTCTCAAGACGACTGCAGAAGTTGTTTTTGTCCAGCTTGAGTGCTAATGAGTTAACATCATCATCTTAGGAGCAGAAGAACATAGATGTTAAATTAAATTAAACTAGAGTTTTAGTGATACAGTGCATCACAAAGGCGCCTGCAGCTGAACCCCACCTTTCGCTGAAAGCATGCAATTAATGTTGAAGATTTGTGAACCTTTAATAGATATACTATAAATAGAATGCATCCATACACCAAGATTGCTTAATGCGTACAACAAAACTCATAAAACTAAAGCCCACACAGGAATTTTCTATTATGCTTACGAAAAGTAGGTCAGGTTTGACATACTTTTGATAAATGACAAACCTGTAGTTGTTATTACACCACAAAAACATCCATACCATTCAATCACTACTTTCTAAATCAACTACTCTGCATTTAGCCACCAGAATAAGACTTTTATGCTTGCTTACATACCCCTATATGCTTATTCCATTTCAATATACCCTCAACCAGGCTACTGGTAGGGAACACCTCCAGCATATGCCCTTTGTAACACCTGTCACTACGCATGTCCGCACATGCACAATGGAGCCCAAATAGGAAACATATTCACTTTTCAAATATTCTGCAAGCAGTACAGTCTGCCAATATTCCAGCTTAAGTTTTTATACTTTGCGCTGTGTTCAGCTTATGTTTTTGAGAGTTCTTCTATTCAGGAGTATGCCTAATATGAAGTCCATCCTCCCTAAGTTATGTTTATTGAGTATTTTGTGTTGTTATTACTGTTTTATGACTGTGTTACCGGTTTTCGTGGTAGTAAACCATTTTCATGGTAGTCAATCATGCCTAAGTCATCATCATCATTTGAAATCCCTCAATTACTTATCCATTATATTCACTAATATCTACATGTTTTAATACCATGGCTCTCAGGTTTTCGACAGCCATTCGCATGGACAGGAAGAGTCAGACGATAACTGGAAGGTTAACGGGCGTGCCCGCCATGCCCACTATTATGGGAAACCATCTTCCCTTATGTCCAGACTAGAGGTTCGGTCCCGAAACCGAAACCCAAAGACTCTAAGGAAAAGCCCATAAAGGTGGTTTCGTGTAAGTCACCGAGCAAAACCCACCTAATCCTTGAGGAGGGGAATTACCCTCAAGCAGTGTGTCGGCAACGGAATTCCCAGATTCAGTTGCCTATGCCAAAGTTCAATTTTCCGTGATCCCGGTAGCCAGAAACATCAAGCGATCACCTGTTCCTTAATTAGTAAAAAAAATAAAATTATAATAATAATAATAATAATAATAGCTTCCGGTTTGGCAAGCACTTCCGATAGGTGCTTGGTAGATTCGGGTAGGCAAGACTCTGGGCTACTTCCGGTTTCCATTTCCGGTCCGTCCGCTCCCACTTCTGGTTTTCTTCTTACGGTTTGCGTATTTCCGGTTCCTATTCTACTTATGGTTTTTTTACTGTACATCTGGGTCTGTAGGATCCTGTTCAGTTTCCGGTTGTCTACTTCCGGGGATAGAGTCATTTCCAGTTTTCATGGATCTTTCTGGTGTTCCAGGATTAACTTCCGGTCCGGTCTTCCTGTTTTGGATTTCCGGTGATTGAGAACTTCCTGAGGTTCCAAGTTTGTTCTTCAGGTCTGGGTTACATGTTCGCTTTCCTAGGATCTAGTCATTATCTTGCCTAAGAGTTAGTCTTATTTCCGTAATTGTTTTTAAAAATCGGACTGGTTAATGGCTGAAAATCTTCATACCGAGACATTGTCAGTCTTGAAGACTCTCTTGAAATTATATAGATATTCAGCATTTGTTCTTTTATTAGTGACAATATTTCAGTGTAATTAACGAATCTTCCGACTGGTTGCCGTATGGGTTTTTTTGTTGCAGCTTATTTCATATGCGCATATCATCACTTAATTTTGAATGGTCTCACTCAGCCGATAAGTCAGTCTATTCTATGCATTATCTCTAGACACGTAATTTGGGCCGTTCAGCCTTTTCTCTCTCTCTTTTTTCCTTTTATGTCGGCAGGTTGACATATTTATTTTAACCAAACGGAGTTAATTTGTTGCCCAGATTCTAGCGTAATCCTTATTCTAAATCTGAGTCACTGAAAGGAAATAGAATCAGAAGAGGATACACAGGGAAGAGAATTGCACCAAGAATAATGACCACAAGAATAAAAAGACACTAAGAAAGAAGAAACAAGTACACATATTGATGCAAGGCATCAATGGTAAATAGCGTGGCCAGAGATTATTATAATTCAAGTTGAGCTTCAAATTCATTTTATATATAATATACAATTTGCAGTAGCACAACAGGTTCTCCACCAAAGACAGTGACTATATCTAGACCTTGGGCCCCTACATAGAACACAAAATAAATTATACATGTAGAACTGGTACAGTCACTATACACAATAAGAAGACATGGGATTCAAGTTAAAGTCAATGTACCATAAAAACATAGCCATTAGACAATGTGATAAATTGACAACATATTTGCAGGATAGAGAGAAGTGTGTTTATCTTGTTATATTAAGATTCAATGTTACATTGGTTCTTACTATCATTTACAGTTTCTTACCTGTGCCATGTAGTGCTGATGGTGATTGCGATCATGATAATGATAGTTTCTTGGTAGTGTCATATGTTTAAGATGGCTGTAATGACATCAGCCTTGGATAGGATTAGCTATGGGCTAGTGAAAGAAGCAGATTATATTTTGGGGCCATCCGGTCATCTTTCCATCCATCTTGTTGACGATATGTGTAAATTCTGGGGGTTTTGTATGATAATTCAGACTCTATCCGGAGCTAAATTATAGGACATATAGAAAGATTTTCACATTATTACAAGAGATATTTAATAATAGAATCGTGCAATAGCTAGCGAGTTCTAGATGGTATTATGTTCGAAAGCCTGGTTATAAACTGAGTACATAGATTCTGATACAGAATATATAGTGTTACCATTTGAAAACTGTAAGTTGTGAATAAATTGCATGTTTCAAAATTGCTCCATTGTAGCAATAGCTAGCGAGTTCTAGATGGTATTATGTTCGAAAGCCTGGTTATAAACTGAGTACATAGATTCTGATACAGAATATATAGTGTTACCATTTGAAAACTGTA
This sequence comes from Chaetoderma sp. LZ-2023a, assembly GCA_034401795.1. Lineage (NCBI taxonomy): Eukaryota > Metazoa > Mollusca > Caudofoveata > Chaetodermatida > Chaetodermatidae > Chaetoderma > Chaetoderma sp. LZ-2023a. Next base: position 118,227,348 of record CM067367.1, read on the forward strand.
AGTTGTGAATAAATTGCATGTTTCAAAATTGCTCCATTGTAGAAATTGTTAAAATTCTATACTTTATTAGCGCATTCATATATATCTAGCTAAACATATGGGTGAAATTATGGAGCCGAACCTATTACAAGCGATATCCCAGGACATCTATCTGATTGTGGCTAATGTGAACCAACTATCTTTCAATGGGGACATGTTGCAAATAATTAACCCCATGGGCATACTTTGAAATTATGCTATTATTTGATATTAGAATCGTGCAATATTTTGCACAGCGCTAGTACATAATAATAGATATTGAGTTCTGTATGGCTAGATGTTCGAAAAGTCATTACAAACAGAGTACATAGATATTGGTATGTAGATTATTAGCATCTGACAACTTTTGGTCGTTACTAAGTTGTGTATTATAAAATTATTTTATGGTGGAATTTTTAAAAATCAATATTTTATTAGCTTATTCTTATATCTATCTGACATTTTGGGGATGAACCTATTACAGACAGTAGGCTACCGAAAAGTGTGGATCTGCGAAAACTTGTGCAAATTTTTGCCATGGAATTGTGTACTATGAAATTAATTCATGATAGACATTTTTAAGCTTGATACTTTATTAGCGTATTCATATAGCGATCTGACCATATGTATGAATTTAGAACCAAATAGGGGCCTAACCTATTACAGACAGTATGGTACTGAAAATCACTGATCTGTCAAAATTTAAGCCAATTTTTGGTATGGAATTGCGGACTATGGCACTGTAGAATTTGATTTAATTATGAATATAGCTAGCAATGATATGATATCATATTGTTTACAGCTGAGAGGAAATTTTGGCTAAATTATACTTTTTAGTTAGATTGCTTTTTAACCCTAAGGAACCTACGAGCCGTCTAGACAGCGAGCAAAAAGCATACAAATAAACCTACGAGCCGTCTGGACGGTTTTCAATAATTGGACGTGGTGGCCTACGCGCCGTCTGGACGGCTTTAAGAGCACCAGTTTTCGATCGCTAAATACGCAAGGATTACGGGCGTTTTATCCAATCAAACTTAGCATTACATTACGTCAGATGATTGGATTTTATAAATCCACTGTTGATTGGTCAATTCAGTTTGTTTACAAATTTCTACGGGAAAATATAAATAGTTTTCTGTGAATGAAATTCCTAGCGTAAAATCGTCAACGATGGCATGTCGATTCCTTTATTTAACCGAGTACTCGATTTCCTGATGGCCGGAATCGCTTAGTGAGAATGTCTAACCTAATTTATAATTGCGTCGGTAAAATATTACATACAGCTGAATAGCTACACTGACACCTACAAGATTTAAAGTGCATCCTTACATAGCTTGCCCATTAATACCATTATATCACACCTGTCATTTAGCTTCTAGGCCGATATTGGCGTGCGTCTCCGGTCTAATTTCTGTTCCTCAATCATCTATCATGATACCGCATGTTACGGGGCCGCTACTGGGTCAATATGGGCCCATAACATGCATTATTAAAGTAATGCCAGTCATGAGACATATTAGCTTGCTATTGCCCTTTGAAATCACCTTTGTTGACTGTTCCAGTTTTATTTCCGTTTTCTATTGTTCTTTCATCTTGTAAATGTTTCTCCTCTTTTTTTCTTCAGGATCATATGGCGAATAGGACAGTTATCTGGTTGAGATTTCATGAAAATGATGATTCTGTAATTCTATCTTCTGCACTATTTTATTAACCCCTACCATTCTGTCAAAATTTGAAATTTTCAAATTAAATTAAAAGAACTGGTGTTCTTGTCTCAACAGATTTGGTGGAAGATGTTACTGTCATAGATAGCAACAGCATCTACCAAACCAAAGTTGTTAAAAAGTGTACACCAGTTTCTATTAGTAGAAGTAGAACAGTACCAGTTTTCCAGGCTATTGGCACATTAAAAGATAGAATATTGACATAAGAGTGGTAAGGGTTAAATCTGATGCGCTTGATGTAAATCTACTGTACCATTTTATTTCGAATCACTTATTGTATAAGCTGCCATTGTAAACTACATGTATGTCAAATACAGTTTCTTCTATGTAAGAGGGTCATACTACTTAGTAGGACTGGTGATTAAATTGTTGAATATTTTGTGATCGATTGGACTGGAAGATGTTGCTGCATTAGGTGCCAACATGTTCCAATGGTAAAGCTTGCGTATTAAAGGGTTGAATACTGTATTATTTGTAAGCTATCAGTGTAAATATCAAATAAAGTTTACTCAAAGTGAGAGGGAGAGAGAATCTCATCTTAGGTAATCAGACTGGACTATGTATAGTAGATTTGTTGAATATATCGAATCCAATGTGATTGGAAACTGGTGGTGTTTTGGACAACAATAGATTCCAATTAAATTTGTCAAAATATACTCAACAGATTGGTGCTTTAGATTGCAGGTACTTTTGATCTTTATTGCTATTCATTGCTGGATTATTACCATTGCCCTAAGGGGAAAGAGGGTATTATGTGTGTGCATGCATCCAGTATTGCATCTAAAAAACTACTGATCCGATTTGTTTAAAATGTTAACACAACAAACCAACATAACCTAAACAAGGGTTGTTATTACACCACAAAAACATCCATTACCATTCAATCACTACTTGCTAAATCAATTATTTGCATTTTTCTATCAGAATAAGATTTTTATGCCTGCATACACACCTCCCCATGCCTAATCCTATTCCTATGGACCCTCAACCAGGCTACTGGTTGAGTCCCATCTCCAGCCTACCATCAGGTATAGACTGGCACCAGTCTATGCTCACCTCATAGTGACGCTTGTCACTAAGCGCGCTCGCGCATGCGCATTAGAGCCCGAATAGGAAACAGATGCACTTTTCAATTATTCTGCAGGCAGAATAGTTGTCTAAAAATATTTGTATAAGTTTTTGTGTTTTGCGCTGTGTCAGTGATACCTTTTGACTTTATATCTCGGAAGAATATGCCCAATATGAAGTCAATCCTCCCTAAGTTACGTCTAGGAAGTATAATTGTGTTTATATGGTATCTTATAGACGAATTTTATATATTACCGGTTTTCGCGAAGATCGTTTTGCTTCGTGGTATCTTGATTATTATGCCTATCCTTACTTCATCAGCATCATTAAGAATGTCCAGTCCATTTCTAGAGCCTGTAACGAATTGTCAGATAAGGCAAAGTGTTCATCGTCAAAATGTGATCGTCATCACTCTATCGAGTTCGCCGGGCACATCTGTGCAGAAGTCAAGAGCATCCAAGCTCTTGAAGGTGTGCTCGATGCAGTGCACCAGATAAAATCCACATAAGACTTGAGGGGGACGGGCATAACCCTCAAGCCATGGTGGCGTCAGCTGAAACCGGCGTCCATAAGGCCATTTCACATCAAGAGTATACTTACCTCCCTAATACTTTTGATATTGCTAAATATTGGCTTTCACTCAATAAACACTCAGATTAAAACAGTTAGGTGCCCCTACTGGGCAGGGAGTCAGAGCGTAGTCTGGCGGATGCCAGCCCCACCACCGCGCATGCGCAGACTAGCACTGCCTCTTTGCTAATTTATTGGCAGAGAGTCTACACATGCTTTTGTGCTAGTGCTTTTTGTGGCTCAATTCTAAGTGTTTTTGTGAAAGTTCAGAAGTGTTTATCCCTGATAAAGATGGCAGGAAGAGTGACTTCGCCAGAGGAGGGCCCAGGACCTTTAAATCAGGTGACTTCTAGTAAAATTAGCGAGTTTTGTCCCGTTGTAATGTGTTTCCGGGACTCGCGCTAAACGTGATAAGCGCCTTGTTTAGTTGGTTTATTTCAACTAGGTGCTATATAAGACTAATCTCTCTTTGTGTTTATGTCCACAGGTCTGTGTGAAGAAATATAATGGACATCACATCAGCAGAGGGTTTGTGTCTCCACCATGGTTCCATTTCCTACTAATACTGTTAGGTTATCTAACCAAAAATTCTATGTCCAGTGAGTTGGAGGCCTATTATAAAGGTCTTCTCACTTTGCCCTCTTGATCCAATTCCTTCCCCTAGAGGTGGAGAGAGTTAAGAGGCGTTCAGTTGGTGGAGTGCTCCAGTTCATCAGGTTGGATGGTTTGTCTAGACAAGGTGTCAGGTATCTAATTATTGATATGAGGTGATGTTAATTATTTAGAGGAAAGGGAGATAATTAACAGTATTTGCCATTGTTATCAGTATATATCTGATGGTTGTGTAGTCGAAATGTCCATTCTGCACATGTTCTGGTTAGAGATACAATTCGTCCTTGCACTGGGATGTTTGTTGGGGATCGATTTTTTCCTGTCATAGGATTAATGACGTCATAATCAGCCTTGCTCTTTATTAACAATTAAAGTTGTCCGAAGCTGGTTTTCTGATAAATTATGATCTTTATGATCATTTTTCCTTCTCTTGAGTTGGTGAGTTTCTAAGCTTAACTAGATTGCTCATACTCCTCGTCCTTTGGCCTTTTTCAGAGACCTGGTTGTGTGTCCTGTGGACGATTTTTGAGGGACAAGTTTGGTCCTCATCTCTGTTTTCAGTGTAGCCCCTGTGGTCCCTTGCTTAATTGCGAGATATGTTTGTTGGCCTCATCATCTGCTTCGGAGCAGGTAATCCCCACCTCTGAATCACCGTTCCTTAGTACGCTTCCGTTGTTTGAAGATTCAGAGGTGGCCCCATTAGAGGGGGCGTTCCACGACCCTGGCAGCAGGCTTATTGCCGCGCCCAATAGGGACCGTGGATGGTTGTCGCTGGAACCCGCGGGCTGCTTATCAGTCCAGGGTTATCCGCACACCGCGGGTGCCAGTACCTCGTATGGCACCTTCCCTGGCCAGTCCGGGTTAGCTCTCTTTGCTGACCCGGAGTCTAATCTGTCTGGCCAGGAGGATGAGGATTACCTGTTGGGGTCGCCGTCTGAGGACGTGGCCATGGATTATGACGTCTGTGCACCCCTCGCGGGGAATACAGGCGCCTTATTCCACGGTTCTACTCTCCCAGGGGTAGAATCCATGGTTCAGACTGTGGCCCTGGGCGCTGAAGGCCAGCGTTACCGCATACCTCGGCTTGCCGAGAGTGTCGCTGGTGCTGGCCGGGGCCGTGGTGGGGCGGTATATGCCCCGCGCTCTACCACGGCGCCTGCTCCTGGTCAAGCCAGTGAGATTAGCATGCCGGTATTGTCAGGCCCGCATGCTCTCCCTGGCTTGCCAGGGATATCAGCGTATCCGCCATCAAGCTCTGTTGCTTGCGCTCAGGAGGAAGACGAAGGCCCCCGTCTTGTAGAGCGCTCGCAGCTAGCCACGGAGGAGGATTGGTCTGACGCTTGCCAGTGGTTGGTGAGTGTTAGACCAGATCTGCCCGTGGAGCAGTCGGCTAGCCAGCGTGATCACAGGCCGTGGTTAGCTGGTAAGCCTACTGCTAACGCTATGCCTTCTCTGCCGCTGGCAGAGCATGTCGTTGACATGTTCGAGGCGGCGGAGACGTCCATTAAGTCGAGTGGACGTCTCGCTAAGGCCCCGCGCGAGGTGGCCAGGCGTTGCCGCATCGTGCCCCTGGACTACCAGCGGTACGGTGTGGTACCTAAGCCGAGCGTGGATGACCGCGCGGCTTTGGGTGAGGATGCGCGGCCAGGCTCCCATTCTGACATGGGAGTCTTGTGTTCGAACGCGTTGCGTTCAGCAAATACCGCGTTGCGTGATGCGGAGGAGAGTGGGAGGGCTTCGATTGCCGCTCTGTCCCACGTCTCCCAGCTGTTACAAGGGGTAGTAACAGCATCCGCATCGCGCCAGCCAAGTCCGGTCACAGTCCAGCGAGCCATCCAGGATGGTATCAACCTGGCTCTGGACTGTATGACGCGGGCGGTGACCGGGAGTGTCCGGGCAAGGCGCACTTTTGCCTTGGATAATCTGTGCCCGTCCCAGGACCTCTACAATAGGCTACTACGTACGCCTATGACAGGTCCTGGTCTCTTTGGAGGTGAGGGATGTAGGCACCTCCAGGAGACGGTTACTCTGGTCAATAACCAGAGGGCGCTGCGCGAGCAGTTTGAGGTGCTTCGTCGTGCCAACGTTCGCGCTGCACCCCCTGCGTATCGTCCCCTGCAGGCTCGAGGTGGTAGTGGCCAGGTCAGAGGCCAACCACCATCGCAGCGTCGGCCTCGGCCGCGTGCGATTCGGCCAGCAGCGAGGGGGGCGCAGGCTCCTCAGGCGCAGTCAGCCAGGCAGCCGCCCGCGCACCAAGGTGCGCGCGGTGCTGGTCGTGGCGCGCGAGGATCTGGGCGGGGTAATCGTTCCTGATGGGACGGTTACCACGGTGAGAACCACGCCGGTGTTTCTGGCAAAGGAGACAGTGCCGCTCTTGCACTCCTTATGTCCACCTCTATCCCTAGGTGGACCGGGGGGAGGCCGGCTAGCCGACCACATGCAAGAGTGGGAACGGTTAACTCAGGACCGTTTAGTCTTGCGATGGCTTTCAGTCGGGTATCATCCCGATTGGATGACAGGCCCGCCATCGCGACTGTCTCTAGTGCCGATCTGGACTCCAAATCCGAGAGATCCAGATCAAAGGTTGTGTATCGAGGAGGAAATAAATTCCCTCATACAAAAAGGAGCTATTCAGCCGGCACAGAGGTGTCCGGGCTTCTATTCAACCCTGTTCTTAGTAACAAAGAACACCGGAGGGTGGAGACCAATTCTCAACCTCAAGCCATTGAACAAGTTCATAGAGACGCCCAGTTTCAAGATGGAGACTGTGCGCTCGGTGTTGGCGGGGTTAGAGAGGGGAATGTGGACAGCGTCGATAGATTTGAAGGACGCTTATTTCCACATCCCCGTACACAGGAGTTTCCGTCGCTTCCTGAGATTTGCATTCCAGGGCAGACAGTGGGAATTCAGGGTGCTACTCTTCGGAATTTCCACGGCTCCTCGGGTTTTCACCCGTGTGGTTCTTGCGATCACCGCATACCTCCGCAGGAGAAGCATAGCAGTCCACACGTACATGGCTGTTGAAAGCACACACCCGGGAAAGTTTATCGGCCAGTCTGGAGATTGTTTTGAAAACTCTCACAGACTTAGGCTGGATGATCAATTTCCCAAAATCAGAGCTGAGGCCATCCCAGAAGTTTGTTTACCTGGGGATGTTCTTCGATCTAGAGACAGGATATGTTTATCCTACTCAGGAGAGAGTTCAGAAACTCATCTCATTAATTCAGTCAGTGTGCGACAGTCGTCATGTCCTGGCACGGGTTTACTTGAGAATGCTGGGGTTGATGGTTTCATTGGAACCAGTCATTCCTCAGGCCGCCTTACGCAGGCGGCTGATCCAGTTATTTCTCATGACACAATGGACCCAGAGTACAGGTTCGCTGGACTCGAATGTGTCAGTGTTGGTGCCTCTGATTCATCACCTGCAATGGTGGTTGGACACAGAGAATCTCTTGGTGGGGGTTATGCTAACCCCTCCCCACCCTCAGGTGACTGTGTATACAGATGCATCGATGGAGGGCTGGGGAGCTTGCCTGGAAGAGTCCACGATATCAGGGCTTTGGAATCTGGAACAGTCAAAGGAACATATAAATCTACTGGAGCTCAGAGCAGTAGTCCTGGGCCTGGAACATTTCTTACAGAAAGTTCAGGGCAAGATTGTTCTTATTCGTTCAGACAACTCAACAGTTGTGACTTACATAAACCGCCAGGGCGGAACGAAGTCGCCCAGTCTCTGTATGATGACATGGAGACTGCTTTGTTGGTGCCTGGATCACCAGATTACCTTGAAAGCAGTTCATATTCCGGGAAGGTTAAATCTGCTAGCAGACTCATTGAGCCGAAGGATGAGTGTTTTACCCACGGAATGGCAACTAAATCAATGTGTGGCGGATCGTCTGTTCGACCATTGGGGGAAACCCAACATCGATTTGTTCGCAACGAAGAAGAATGCGAAGATGACGACGTACGTCTCTCCGATTCCGGATCCAAGCGCTTTCGCAACAGATGCGTTAGCTATCAGCTGGGGGAGAATGTATGCATACGCATTCCCTCCAGCAATCCTGATTCCAAAAATTCTTCAGAAAATCAGACAAGAGGAATGCCAAGTGCTTCTGATCGCCCCGGATTGGCCAAGCCGATCATGGTATACGGATCTGCTGGACCTTCTGGTCTGCAATCCGGTTCCTCTGCCTCTGATGGACGATATTATCTTCCAGGGCAAGGCCCTTCACAACAATCCGTCAATGTTCAGATTGACTGCGTGGATGTTGTCAAGGAATCTAGAATTAAGGAGGGCTTTTCTGAGCAAGCAGCCATGTTTATGGCCAAAGCCAGGAGGGGGTCAACCTCCAGAGCATATAATTATAAAATCAACAGATTTGCAGAATGGTGCTCAAAAAGATGTATTGATCCAATGGATTCATCTATTCAGGTAGTAGCTGATTTCCTCTGTCACCTCTATGATGCCTATAGCCTCAAGCCTAACTCTATTGCTGGTTATAAGTCAGCTTTAATGTCTGTTATTCCTTGCTTGGCTAAGAGGGGAAGTGATGAAGTAAATACATTAAATGTATTAATTAAAGGCATGGGCAATCTAAGACCAAGGAATCCACCTGTGATTCCGTCTTGGAGTTTATCGCTAGTGCTTCAAGTACTAGGTGATAAGCCGTTTGAACCACTTAGTTCCATTTCTATGAAACTATTAACACTGAAGACTGTGTTTTTAATTGCTGCGGCCTCGGCTAGGCATAGGAGTGAAATTCATGCCTTATCAGCCGAGGATGACCGTTTTGTGGTTTCAGGGGAAGGCCTTAAGCTGCTACCTAGGATTAATTTCTTGGCTAAAAATCAGTCGTTGAAATATCCAGGTCAACCTATTGTTTTGCCTGCTTTAACTAGATATGATCCTAATTCTAAAGCATGGTGTCCCGTCCGGGCGCTTCGCCGGTACAAACAACGTACGGCGGAGTGGCGCACCGACCAGTCGGCGTTATGGTTGTCTTATATTGAACCCCATGGCAGGGCTTCTAAGGACACCATTTCCAGGTGGATTGTAGAATGCATTCAGTTTTGCCATAAATCCGCCACCGGGAAGCAGGTTGACGTGGCCAAGGCTCACAGTGTCCGCGGCGTAGTGACATCCACTGCCCTATTTAATGGGGTCCCTGTGGATGATATTATGTCGGTGGCTCAGTGGCACTGTGAGTCAAGTTTTACAGACCATTATCTCCGTGACACCTCTAATCCTATCGCCTTGTCGATTTTGAAAAAATAACTAGGCATATATTTTTTGATGGGGTTTCCTCATTGCTTATATATTTCACAATTAATTTATGGAAACAACCACTAATTTGGGACTGCATCGTTCTTCACCAATGGGAAGAGGATGTCAGCAGCCATTTCAACAAGGTCAGTCTTGTGTATGGGTTGTCCATTGTTGATTGTCTTGTCACGTTACCCGTTATTAATATGATGATGGTTTTGTGTATTTATGTGGTTCATTGTTGAGAGTATACGAAAATGGAGTTTTTTCGTCTCTGTCCTGTAGTACATGGCACTTGTACGTAGAGAGCATATAGGACATTGAGGTCATTCGACTCTTCCTCCCAGGAAGGAGGGGGGGGAGCGCATATGACATTCGGTCATCTCTCATACATCGGGGGTGTTATCCGATGGTTAGTCAAATCCTGACTGTTTTTTCATACAGTTTCAGAAGTTTAAGTGCCTTAAACGCAGAAAAGCGTATAGGGATGAGCTGGTCTTTTGACCTCGCCTCCCTCCCGCCGAATTCACTGTCGAATTCTGGCAATATCAAAAGTGTTAGGGAGGTAAGTATACTCTTGATGTGAAATAAACGAAATCAAGGATTTCTTTTTTCACGAGAGAGTTGATACTTACCTCCCTAGATACGGACCCGGCCTCTCCACCCCACAGAGGCTCGGTCTTCAGGCTCTTTATAGTTGCATGTGTATCAGCCAATAAATTAGTCAGAGGAAGTGCTAGTCTGCGCATGCGCGGTGGTGGGGCTGGCATCTGCCAGACTACGCTCTGACTCCCTGCCCAGTAGGGGCACCTAACTGTTTTAATCTGAGTGTTTATTGAGTGAAAGCCAATATTTAGCAATATCAAAAGTATTAGGGAGGTAAGTATCAACTCTCTCGTGAAAAAAGAAATCCTTTATTTCGTTTAGTCCTTATGAGAATGCCAGTTTTACGGTGGTTCCGGTCGTTAAGTTCCGTTGTGGTGGACTCGGGTTTACTTCCGTTTTCCGCATCTCAGTCTTTTTCCGTCCGAACTTCCGGTCTAGCAAGACATCCGGGTCTTCAAGATCCGGTTCCTTCTTCGGTGGTTTCCGTTTCCGGTAGGACTTCTGGTTTAGTGGGTAATCCAGGTCGGTAAGATCCGGTTACCACTTCTGTTCGGCCACTTCCGGTCTGTCTTCCGGTTATGTGGGACATCCGGGTCCTAGAGATCTGGTACCTACTTCCATTTCCGGTTCTATTAGCGCTTCCGGCCATTCCGGATATCCGGAGTCCGAGGACTCTTTTTATTTTCGAATTCTGGCAGAGGCGTTTCCGTTTCAGGTTTGGACGCTAGTCAGTACACTTCCGCTTCCGGTCTTAGGCGTGTACTTCCGGGTCGTCCAGACCTGGATAGACTTCCGATTTCCATTTCCGGTTGAGGAGAGCTTCCGGAAGAATGCATATCCAGGTCTGTTGGACCCGGCATTGCATTGTTCATCAATTTCCGGTGCCGTTTTTTCAGTTTCCTCTTCCGGTTATTCTATACAACAGGGTTGTAGGATCTTGATCAGTTTCCTGTGGTCTACTTCCAGTTTTATCCATTTCCTTTTCCTTTTTTCCACATCCGGATTTCGTACAGCCAGGGATACGGTCATTTCCGGTTTTACCCGGCATTTCATTGTTCATCCATTTCCGGTTTTTCAGCTTCCTCTTCCGGTAATTTTGTACATCCGGGTTGTAGGATTTTGATCAGTGTCCGGTAGTATACTTCCGGTTTATGCATTTCCGTTTCCTTTTTTCCACATCCGCTTTCCTAGAATCTAGTCATCTTCTTGCCTAAGAATTAGTCTTATTTCCTTATTTGTTTAATATTGGGAATGTTTAATGGCTGAAAATATTCATACCAAGTCATTGCCAGTCTTGTAGTCTCTCTTGGAATTGTAGTCTATTCAGACATTTATTCGTTTATCAGGGACAATTTTCAACGTAATTAAAGACTCTCCTGACTGGTTACCGTATGAGATTTTCTTGCAGATTATTTTATATGCGCATTTCATCAGCCGATAAGTCAGTGTGTATTTTACGCATTATTTCGAGATACGATTTTTGCTTTCATCCAACTTTAGATGGCCAGTTGTCTTCGGGCCATTCAGCCTTTTTTCTCGCTCCTTTTACCTCTTATGTCGGCAGGTTGACATATTTATTTAACCAAAGGGAGTTTATTTGTGGATGGGATAACCCTGATTTTTAAGTAAATTGTAGTATAATTTTGTCAGTCGCTGAAAAGAATTAGATTCAATAGAGGTTTCATAGGATCATTATGAGTACAGGATTAATGTCTATAAGTACATTATTCGCTTAGAAAAGATAATCAATCGGATAAGGGGGCAGGAAGGAGGAATATGAGTCGGATTCTTCTTCTGCGTTGACATAGTTTCGGTGAGTTCGTTTTGTTTTCATTTTTTCCAGATTTTGTTTGTTTTTCCTTTTATAGCGTAATTTTTGCTCTATTTTGACTGGGTTGCTGCGGGCCTTCGGACGGTGGTTCGGGGGGGGGGGGGGTGGGGCTCGGGATTTGCTGGGTATTTTGGGTGCAGTTTGGCTGAGGGTTGTTGGTGATACCACCGGCAATTTTCGGTCGGATTATTCCCGGACTATTCGGTGAGTATTGGGTTTTGCTCGTTGAGATTGTTGTCTGGGGGCTGGCGGCGGGCCGGTTGGAGTGGGGTTGGGGTTGGATTGGAGGGGGGAAGAGCGGACGAGAATCTTTGGATTTAAGCGTCCACCAACTATTTTCGGTCAAAATGTTTTCTAAAGCAAGTCCAGAGATATTACAGTTGTAATATGTCGTCTGCAAAATTCAGTATTCAATCAGTTAATATCTAGTATCAGTGTTCAATCTTTGCTTTCGTTGGGATTTCTAACACAATGTCATTTGTTAGTACAAAGATGAAATTATTGATGCTAAGACTATAAATATAAGAATCAATAAATTTAGTAAAATCTTTTAGGTTTCTGCCTCTTGGCATAAATATCGAATTGTTTAGGAGATCTTATTTATCAGCAAGCCCGAGCGGCTAGGCAACCGTTGATGTATTCAATACAAATTTGTATTAAATCTCCATTGTTATACGATGGTTAAATTAGATAGTCTAATGTTGGCCATAGTTCTCTTATCAGGCCTTGTCATGTATTCTTTTCATAGAATTGTGATGACGGTCATCACTAGTAACTTTCCCGTAGTTCATGTAGATTTCAGGCACATGATTTGGCTATATCTTGACTATAAGCACTCCCATAGACTTACTATAGGGTTTTGGTTTGCCACAATCTCTGGTTAAATCTCTGTAAATAATATTATCTATAAATTTTGCAGAGTCTTTAGCATTATTAATAAGTTAGGCTATACTGATATGATCCTTTTTGGTCTCCATTCAGAGTAAGCGGTATTATTAAAATATCCATAATAAACGTGAGTTACCTATTTAGTGAGGTCTAAGCATTATGATATAGCCCAGGATTTTTGGCATATGTAATCTATGTGTTTTCTATGAGCAGTCCTCTTTAGCATATAGTAAGTTTGACACTTCTTTAAGGGGGGCCTTATTAAAAGGGGCTAGATATTCTTGGATCTAGAATCCTTCTATGTAGTCTCTTCTTCCAAAATGGTCTTCTGTTCCTTATTATTAGAAGCTATTAGCTTTAGAGGGGTTGTTGCTTGTCTATGATTGTCAAGGAGTCTAGAGAAGAGGCTATTCATTGGAAAGTAGATCCAGGTTTCTGTGCATTGGTTGGATTGTCTGTTAGGCTTCTAAATCTCGATTCGTTCAGTCATTGCCATGGGGTTTTTCTTTCATTTTTAGAAGGAGGAATGAGGTTTAGTTTTATGGATTGTCCTTTAGTAGAGCTGTTCGCGGCCTCTGAATGCTCAGATCTTCTCTTACATGTATCCTTTTCCAGACAGTCAAGCCCTGGGGGTGGATGCTCTGTCTCAGTAGTGGACAGGAATGTTCATCTATGCCTTCTCTCGAACGATTTTTATTCAGTTAGTTTTGAAGAGGGTCAAGGATCAGGTTTGCAAAATTCTTCTGATAGCTCCCTTTTGGCCAAAGAGGATTTGTTTTTTAGACCTAGATTTTCTGGTAGATTTCCCTCTTCTTCTTCCAGTATACTAGGATACTAAGACTTTTAATGGCTTTATTAGAGGTCTAGGTAATATTCGTCCTCAGATTGCTAAGTCTGTACCTTCCTGGAATTGGGCTTTGGTTCTTCAAATTTTGGCAGGTCGCCATTTTGAACCTATTTATTCTGCCAGTATAAGCTTGGTTTTGTTTTTAATTGTCAAAGCTGTTTTTTCTTGTTGCTACAGCCTCTGCTAGAAGGCGTTCAAGAGATTCATGCTCTTTCTGCTGAAAAGGAGAGATTTATAGTTTCAGGAGACGGCTTGGTTTGATATCCCAGAAGGAATATTTTATCTAAAACTCAAACTAACCGCTATCCCGCTAGTCCGATCATTTTAAAAATCTTTTTTGTCTGTCGCCATCCGAAAAATTTTGGTATCCTATTAGGGCATTAGGAACATTCAATCAGCGATCAGAGGTTATAAGAGTCGATCCATCTCATTTATGTTTTTCCTACGAGGAAGAGTTATCTAAGCCGGTCTCAAATTCTTCGATTGGCAGATGGATTTTTGAGAGAATAATTAAGCCTTGTTATGAGATAGCCTCACCGGATCAAGTTAATCTCTCCCTTATTAAAGCCGATGACGTTAGAGGTAGGGCTACTTCTTTCGCTCTTTTTGAGGGTTCGTCTTTAGATGAGATCATGCAGGTGGCAGGAGTGAAATGTGAATACACCTTTACATCCTTTTATCTCAAAGACCAGAGTGCAGCAGCTTCCTTCTTTCATAACATTTCCACTTTTAGCTAAAAAAAGCCGAAGACTATTTACCAAGCACTTCCCACCATTTTCGTTAGGACTCTGCGTCTGTGAGAAATGGTGAGAGTCTTCTGTTGGTTTTTATTTAGTTCTTTAAGTTCAAGTTGTTCTTATTTGCTAATCATGGTGTGATTGAGCTAAATGCACTATTAGGTTATGTTATTAGCATTTGGATAAGATTGGTTTAATTTTATCCTTGTTTGTTAAATAAAAAAGCCGAAGACTATTTACCAAGCACTTCCCAGCATTTTTGTTAGGACTATGCGTCTGTGAGAAATGGTGAGAGTCTACTTTTGGTTTTTAGTTATTTCTTTAAGTTCAAGTTGTTCTTATTTGCTAATCACGGTGTGATTGAGCTAAATGCACTATTATGTTATGTTATTAACATTGGGATAAGATTGGTTTGATTTTTATCCTGGTTTACTGATTCTCTAATCTCCTCCCACCTTATGTGGACAGGGGGCACTGACCAAATCTATGGGTTTAGCAACCTTGCGGGTTGGTCTGTTGTTTTATTAACCACTATAAAAACATACTTACTGTTCAATCACTACGACCCGGCCTCAACCACCCCGCGTGGTAAGATTTAGAATCAGACTTTAAATATTTTGCACTTAAATTTAGAAAAGTGAATCTGTTTCCTATTCGGGCTCTAATGCGCATGCGCATGCGCGAGCATGCTTAGTGACAAGCGTCACTATGAGGTGAGTATAGACTGGTGCCAGTCTATACCTGATGGTAGGCTGGAGATGGGACTCAACCAGTAGCCTGGTTGAGGGTCCATAGGAATAGGATTAGGCATGGGGAGGTGTGTATGCAGGCATAAAAATCTTATTCTGATAGCAAAATGCAAATAATTGATTTAGCAAGTAGTGATTGAACGGTAAGTATGTTTTATAGTGGTTAATAAAACAACAGACCAACCCGCAAAGGGGGTCTGTGGGTGGTTTCCAGACTTTGGCTGTGATCTGTGTGATCATACATAAAGATTTAACAAATTTGGATATGACAAAATGGTAGGGTGGTCTCGGCGGTGGTTTACAATCTCTGATTACTCCTGTTCATAATGTTATTTATCAAGCATCAAGCCTTCGACAATGATGGTAAGTGAGTGATAACTAGATTGCATGGTCGATGACGCATTATGGCAAATCCCCATGCTCACCACTTTGACCTCTTTACCCATCCCATCCCTGAGGGCGTATCCTCTGCACTCCATAATCACATACCAAATTTGTTTCAATTAGTTTCATTACACAGAGACTCGAGTGGATTGATTTGAAAAATCTGGATGTCATCAGAGGAAGTGATCTGTGAGAGCAGGAGTTAAAATTAACATGAGCCAGAGGCTAGTAGAAATTGACCAGGGTTAATACAATGACCAGTCCAATGGTAACAATTTCATTTGTCAACCCTTTAATGGTCATGGTGGCCAATGAATGCCTCTGCTGTCATTTTAAGAAATGTTGATTAGCAGAGCAAGAAATTTACCACTAGAATGCTCGGTAATTGAGCCAGTCATTCCAGTTGTAAAATTTCAAAAATAGTCTTCCCTTGGTCTGTATAGAAAATTTAAAGGGCTAAAGTAGAATATAGTAATCACTAGTCCTATCTGAACGTAGTGGCTCATTTGGCTTAATTTCAATTCATGGAGAGGGTGTCAACTGGTGTGCGAGAGTGGTCTATGAAAAATCCAGAAATCTAGATAAATCTGGAAGACTCCAATCTCTGCTTACAATAAATTTCCTGACCTTTTAACCCCTTCTCCAACCCAAAAAAATAAATGTCAGGCAATCCACAATTATATGGGAAACCCACACACCAAATTTCTTTGAATTCCACACAACAGTTTGGGAGTAAAATATGAGACATTTTTTTTGGATGTTTGAACTTTGGACCCCACCCCCTGACCTTCAGTTGACGGGGCCAAATCTAAATGTTGTCTTGCAAAGCGCAATCATATGGGTAACCCCCATACCAAATTTGGTTGAAATCGACCCAACTGTTTGGGAGGAGATAGCATGATGGACATACAGATAAGTGGATGGAGGCAATTATATCCCCATTTTTTCAAAACATGGAGATAATGAATGGACTCAAGGAGACAAGGTAGGTATGGGGATAATGAATGGACTCAAAGAGACAAGGTTGGTAGGTATAATTAATTCAGTCATCATACTAAAATGTCATTTTCTTTCGGATTGAGAAATTAGGCTACAACCATCATTTGCCATGCCACATTGTTTTCAGGACTTGTCACGAAAGGGTTAAACATAGTAAAAACTGGAATTGACAAAAGGAAGGACAGAGCAGAAATTTGGATTTTCTAATGGATAATTTTTTAGCTATCTCTACATCTCTACATAAGCTCCATCGATGATTTGCGCATGTTGGGATCAGTTTATATACTTTGAATCCTGAATTCCAAATTTCATGGTAACCATAGATACCGCTAACTTGGTGAATATTTTGAAACCAATTTCAAGTACTTTGATTTGACTGAAAGTTGTTGCTGCCCAACTCACCAGGTCAGCAAAGGCAAACTAATTCTAAAATATTCACCAGCTTTCCTTTATAAATTTAAATTTTTTCCCATTAAAATGAGATATGGGCAATTCATCTCTTACCTTGATCTTGTGCACGTTACATTGTGTAGATTTCACTCTGCTGTCGCCGCTACTCACATAACAAATTCAGTTGATGTTTTGCCCCTCCCCCCATCAGCCTCTTCCGACCCGAGCAGTGTCACAGCCTAATGTATTAGGTTGTCTCACATTCTACACCCATAGGGCCATGATATGGTAAATCACCAGATTTGGTTATATTCCTTTATCTTTGACAGTCTTCCATCAACCCTACCCCCCTCCCCACCCCCACCCGTCTGGGAATGGAGCCTAGTGTAAATGGTGTCTCCCAATCCACAAGCATATCAGTAATTTACACAATAATTTTGATTGAATTCTACCAAAAGCTTTCTGAGGAGATGGATGGACAGACAGACAGATGGAGGCGATTGTAATATCCTTGCAGTTTTTTCAAAATGTGTGGGTATAATTAAGAGATTAAATTTAATTTATTGATATTTGATTCAAATCCCACCCAATCTCAAATGATACATAGAGCATGTGAGATGCACATTAGCTGAGCCCTCAGGAATACGGTTGATAACAGTTGGCAGTCGATCCAGAACAGCCGCCGGCATAGCTGTCAGCCATTGATGTGTGTAAAAGCTGATCATGTTTCGAACGTACATCATCATGTTTTAGTTAAAATATACTGTTTCCATACAAAAATTAGATTATAGAGTAACACAGGTCATCAAATTTGTATTTTTATAAAATCCATGTTACTAAATCCATTAGGCGCGTAGCAGGAAAAACTGAGTCCGTTTAGAGTTTAGAAGCCATCGCCCATCAGTCACCTGCAAAAAATAGGAAGGATAAGTTAGAAATATCCAAATTCTAGAAGTGTTATATTAAGACTTTAACAATCAAATTTGTTCATGAAAATTTAAATTTTCTCAGACAATGCCCATATGCAGACCAAGAGCATGTCATTCCAGTGATACATTTTCAAAAATAATCTTACTTTGGTCAGAAAATCTACATTTTCCTCGACAACTGCAGCAGTTTTGGTCTGACTCAAATGTTAAATGGTTAACAATATACATGTACAGCGCAAGGTCATAGGGATATATAGTCTGAGTCTGCTCTGACTCAACCAGTCCCAGTGACAGATATTTGGACAGACTGTCACAGACTGACAGTCTGTCCAAATATCTGTCACAGGGGCAGGTTGAGTCAGAGCAGACTCAGACTAAGGGATATACTGGTAAACATTATGACCCGACAACGGGTGTTATGGTCATACACCACCCTCAGATTTTAGCGCATAAATAATAATAAGTGAATTTATAACGCGCCAAACTCCACGCAAGCATGCTCGTAGCGCAAGACAATGAAATGATAATATAAACATTAATTTAAATTCTGGTACGCTTGTTTAAAGAGATGAGTTTTAAGATTTGATTTGAATGTTGTAAGATTTTTTGACAATTTTAGATGAATAGGGAGGTTGTTCCATTCAGTGGCGGCCGAGAAAGAAAATGTTCTAAAGCCGTATGAATTCATTTTGTATTTTGGGATTTTGAGCATTTGCTTGTTTAGGGATCTAAGTGACCGGGTTGGTTGGTATGGCTCGACTAATGCAGAAAGGTATGTAGGTGCAGTTCCTGAGACACACTGGTAAGCTAGACAGAGGATTTTAAATTGGATACGTTGAGCAATTGGCAACCAGTGAAGCTTATGGAATGAATAATATAATAAATTGTGGGCATATATCGTCCAAGGAGGGAGTATGACTACTAGTTACTGGATTAACCTTTTCAATCGACAAGAGCGAATAATAAATTTGCTACGAATGTTTCAAAATTCTGTTGAATATTTTGAAACTAATTAAACTGGCTAAGGCAGCACCAGCTTCACATTGGATTCAAAATATTCAACATCTTACATTTATAATGACTGTAAATGTGGACTTCTGGAATTTCAGGTTCAAATGTGACAATTGTTTTTGATTTTGGGCACACAAGTTTATTTCAGGGCCCCGGTTCTCTATATCTTTGATCAGAGGATACTGGCCACGCAGTAAATGGTGATAGAATGTTTGTAACCAGGCCAATAGTGAAATATTTGTTTTCTAAGGAATTATTAGTAAGTTCCAGTCATCAATGATTATTAGTGCTGTTTCTTGTAAGTTTTCAGTTACTCAATGACTAATTTAACCGAAAAAGTTATAGATTGTGTTAAGAGAGCAGCTGAACCAATAATATATAAATCAATTTCGTTTACCTCTGGTCGCGAAATCACAATAAGGTTATAGATAAACAATCCGATAATCTCAATCATCAATGCGTGTCTTTGTTTACAATTTCCGAGATAACTTACTCTTCAAATTACTAGCATTAATTAGGCCGAGTTGAGATGCGAAAGTTGTCAAATATATCGGCATCCCACTTCCAGATTGGCAATATGGTTAATCTAGTCATCTTTCTACTTTTTAGTTTATGGCGTACAAGAAATATCCATATATTGACATATTTGAACACAACTATTTTGCAAAACAGCTGATCGTGTCGCCATCTTGCCGGAAAAATTAACTATTCATGTATTCCCGACCAATCAGACGCATCAATCTTATAGTACGCGATACGGTGTTGCCAATAACAGGTAATGAGCTTGGTACTCATATATTAGATACAGGTACAATTCTACAAATTCCTGTTGTTCTCTCGCGATCTTTCACGATAAACGATTCCTATTTGGGACGGCGCTACGAAAAAATGTCCGATGCTATAGAATCTTAGTGTAAAACATTTGCGTTCGCTTTTTAAACGGCTGAGTGCACCCAGCAATGCTACATAGCATAAAATTTGCCATTTATTCGCTGTCAACGCTGAAAAACCCTGGTATGTGTTCGATTATGTATAAAGGAATTATTCAACATTGAATGAGGCCTCTCCCCAAAATCATGACCGGAATTTCTCGAAATTTTACGGTACCATGACATAATATAATTGTCATTTTCACATCTTATCGGATGAAAACCTTCACAAAACGACCCAGACGTATATATACTGGTCTGGCGTTTTGTTAGCTTACTAAAATACTTACCAGTCAATTCACTGTTTGCTATAAGTCACCTGACTTAGATATCTCAGAAAATTTTAACCTATTCATTCCCATGGTGTGGGTTCCCTTGAAACAAGGTTAGCAGAGATACATCCCTCCATTGGGTAGTCTTGATAGTATCTCTTTAACTCTAAAGCAGTCATTGCTCTAGGGAACCGGTTCCTCTATTCCTATAGAGAACATATAAACGAGTCTGTGAGCATGCGCACTTATGCTACTATGCATGTGACCGAGTCCAACCCGTCATTAATTAATTCCACAAATTTTTAATAATGATTTGCAATTTAACGATGCGGGGTGGCCGATGTGGGCCACAGTGAATTGAGTGGTAAGTATTTTAGTAAGCTAACAAAACGCCAGACCAGTATATATACATCTGGGTCGTTTTGTAACACAACAAAAATACTAAGCCACTCAATTCACTGTTTGCTAAAACATAGAATTGGTCAGAGCCCAAATACTAGGTGGGTTGGTAAATTGCAAATCAGGAATGAAAGGTTAATCACCAAAAATAGTAAAACCAACTAAATCGCTGAAGTGCTGAAAGAGCACGAACAAACAAATGTTCTAAATAAAATACAATAATTTAATGATAATTAGAAAATCTCAGCAAAGAGAATTTAAAAACAGCCGTGAGATGGTGAAGAAGACGGCTGACTAAAGAATCTAGGCAATTGAGCCTAGGTTTGAGTGGCGAAACGAGAAATGTCAGATTGTGAATTGAATCTGATCTTTCAGATAACAATAACGTAGAATCTGACATTTATACTGCAACTTACACAATGTCGTCCACTGATAGATCTGCATAGAATGCGAAGGAGAAGGCCATACCACGAACATCGTGTGCCTTAACACAAACTGAGTGTCTCCTGGAGATACATTCTAGTGTCAATTAATGGTGTCTGTAATCCAGTTGATGAGATGCGCGCTTACTAAACAAATTCGCATAAGTAATCTGAACGGTAGATCTGCATAGAATGCGAAGGAGAAGGCCATACCACGAACATCGTGTGCCTTAACACTTACTGAGTGTCTCCTGGAGATACATTCTAGTGTCGATTAATGGTGTCTGTAATCCAGTTGATGAGATGCGCGCTTACTAAACAAATTTGCATAAGTAACATGAACGGTGTTTCAAAAAGATCTTTTAAATTGGGCATAGTTTTCGGAAAGGATTGAAAACAATTAATTAGGTTTTATATATATAAGATCCCTTCAAGGCAAAGAATGAGGCCAGATCTCCTACCACCTAGAAAAGATCATTCACACAAAGAATATGAATATCAAATTGCCATCTAACAAACGCGGCCACTAGTACAAAAAGGATGATTTCAGAGTTATACAATTAAACAGATGGACCCAAGAATGAATTAATAGAGGAATTTATTATCGGTATTTGCCTTTGTGCTATACCCTAAAAATACCGGTACCATGGACAAATGATGTAAATACTTAATAACTCTCAAACCGGCTTCTAGAAAATAAAGAAGGATAGATGCTAGTGAAAACGATAACACCACCCAGCATACAGGGATTTAAATCATCAAAAAATATCCCATGAATCTATGACTTGATGATGGGATGCAGAATCGGGCGAGATAATGTGCTGTTCTAACAACCATTTGAAAACCTTATATATACTCTGGTAAATTCTCCTGTAACAGATAGTTTGAATTGATTAAGAATACTAAAGTTCAGACAAAAAATCAATTTCTGAAAAACAGGTCTCTTGGAAAATACCATATATATACATATTGAAGATTTGTGGAATGATGAACTGAAAGGTGCTGTTAAACGAGATAGAAAATCAGCAAAATTGGTAAGACGCTTTGGATTTCCACAAAGAGGACTACAAGATCCACTGAATAACTCTCATTGGGCCAAGCAGGAGTGAGTAAGGGGATAATACATTCTGCTGACAAAAGTTCTTAAAGACAATTGTACTAGAAACCGCTGACAAAAGTTCTTAAAGACAATTGTACTAGAAACCGCTGACAAAAGTTCTTAAATACAATTGGCACTAGAAAGTTAAATTGAAGATAATTAAACAAAATGTGAAGTCTATGACTGGGCCAGAGCATCTACCGCCAGAGCCTAGCCTGGAGGAAGAATATGAACATCAAATCTGGGCACTATACTGAGTAGAAACTTAATTGGATGTAATAAATGAGCTACAAGGAAAATCATTCTACCTGGAATGTGAGCTGCTGAAAGTTTTCCTGACATCTCCACCGCAGGACGAAGACCAAGACTCCAGACAAAATATGATAACCTCAACTGCCCTGCTTGTTGATGAAGGTCACTACTATAGAAATGACTGTATGAGCAGATAGGTGCTTGTGAAAGAGACAATATCTCTTCATTCTCCAATATTCCAGAGTATTGAAGAGGAATACTAGAGTATTAGTTCCTGTTCTAGTTCCTGAAAAGGAAGAGAGTAGTAAGACTACTTTATCTGATTCCATAGACACAAGAACGAGAGGAAATTCTATAGCGATCCCCTCCCCCAAACATGTAAGAACAAGACATCAAACTGGACCTGCAGATGGATAAACTGGTGAATTGGTACCGATGACACCCAGCGAATGAAAATGCAGTGTATGCAGTCGTGGTGAGGGACAAAATTCTGAATTACCAGACTTGATCTTCGTACACAAAACTGACTCCATTCGGCCCAAATTTTAACACAATTAAGCAACCTTCCAAGCCAGAGGAATCCCAGACTGGCTATGATGTAATTAAAAGAACCCAGATCCAGTTAGGATCAATTCTGTATATATAGAAATATCAGAAAACACTGTCCCTTATCCTTGACGAGACCAGTGATGACTAGGCAAAATTACTCCATGTCCATATTATTCCTTTCATCGATGAACTCCATTTCTGAGACAACATAGTAGGAAAAAAGTTGAATATAAAACGATTGACTAAGTAATTTTTGTCTCAAACAGTATCAAAGCAGCCATGGGTTCCAGACAAAATTATTCCAAAATATACAACAGAATTAGTATTAAATCATGAAGTGTAGATGTTTTGGAAGTTGTCAGAAAAGGATAAATATATGAGTTGAAGATAAGAGCCGAGACCCTATAAAAGATGATCTGCCAGCACCTCATAATCCTTAAAGTCTGGATTCTGCCATTCCTCCACTGTATCCTACTTGAAAAGAGCAGAAAATTATTGATCAGGAACAGAAGCAGGACTAATGTCAAAGGAGACCAACATGGTTTGATAGAAAAAAGGGGGATTCAATGACTACATTGATTGTACCTTATATGTAGGAAATCTGCTACCTAAGACATGCATGAGGCTAGCTATACCCATCCCACCCCTGATAGAGTAGAGATTATATAGAAGCGCTTAAGCATGACAGCTAGGACCAGAATAAACCTGCAGAATCTTATTTTACAAATCTAATTTTAAAACAAAGCTAGTATGATATGAGCCCAATTGTTAATATCTTTATCAGATGATTAAACAGGAAAGAAGTCCATCAAACCTGTGACCAGATCAATGATGGATAAGGACAAAGGACTGAAACTACACAGAAGGGTGAAAGGAAAAAACCATATTCCACAATCCATGCGAAGGCAATAATCCAATCATCTTGGTTAGGCCCCCTTGAGGAATTTATTTAATAATGCCTGGGAAAGTTAGAATTTAGAAGAATAAAAAATAGGCTTGAATAGATAAGGCTGAGAAGACATCTCCATATGACAATAATAGAAATAGACATATCCCTAGACAAATAAAAAGATCACAATTTGTACTGAACTCGAGAAAGGAGCGGTGTAAATCTTGATAGGACAAAAAGGATTTTGTTATTGTGACAAGCTTACATTCACCCATAGATATGCTTCATCATGGCGAGGGATCCTACTGATAGAAAAGAAAGACTGAAAAACTATGTTAAAAATAAATCAGGCCAGATATGATACTAAAAGATAGCAAACCACTATTCACAATTAAAATAATAAAGTCTGATGCACTTATTTCCAGATTGATATTAGGAGAATCGAAAGATGATTGATTCCAATTTTTTGAGAGAACAGGTCGAAAGATGGAGGCTGATAGGAAGAGAGTAATACATGAGAAGATTCAGGAGCAAAACGAAATCTAGTGAAATCAAAACGACAAAAGCACTGCTAGGATCATAAGAAAAAATTAAATCATTCCTAGAAGATAAATGCGAAGAGTTGGGTGTACACAAGGTTTCGAAGGATGAAGATAATTGGATGGTTCAGCCATTGCACTAAGAGCGACTAATAAAGAATTAAAAATAAGAGCCCCTGAAATAGGGCATTTAAACTGTCAAGTGATTTAGAAACAAACAATACCAGCAAAACAACAGAAGTGATTTGATTTGGCATACCTAAACCAGAAGTTTAATTATAATCAGTTGCTATGCCATAAAAATTGAGAGTTATAATCTAGGTAATAATACTGAGCACAGGACAGTTAGGACTCATGGTCATCTCTTCTTCATTTATCTCCATGCCTGTGCCATCACTTCTAGTCATGGGTTGCGTGTACAGTGTAGTGATACATTGGCTTGACTATGCCAAAGCCTACCTAAACCATTTTCTAATGTTTTAAGAGATGGTGTGGAAACAACATGTTCAGACCAACATTTCACAGTTTACACACCCCTTAGAGAGAAAATTTTTCTAACTAGGTTAGTTCTCCCCCTCTTCTGGTAGACTTTCAGATGATTTCCACGAGTAATAGTCCATTTGCAAGCAGACTGTTATATTTGACTATAACAATTAATCGATTGAGAGCCGATAGAATGATCCATCATAGCCTGGGTACGTGCTCTATATATCCAATTTCACCCAAGTTAAGTACCCGCAGAAAGAATTTCCAAAATGATGAGAGATTAGATTATACATTAAGTAGCGAAAAACCCCATCTTAGGGCTAATAAAAGTGGCTGATAGTCAAGAACTTTCCTGATCCAAAGGCTATGCTTGCTACTAAAACACTGAGATCAACACACATCTCTGATATAGTAAAACTTGGTCATCAAAGTTTGTAGCGTTTACTATCAAAATATCAACCATTTAACTCTCGAAGTTATTAGTCATAAGTTGCAACTGAAATAAGTTGAATCTGAATGAGTACCAGCAAATATGGGAGTGGCGTATTTACTTAAAAATCCATAAATAGGTCGCACATTTATGCTCAATTTACATGTTCTAAAAAATTTGCGCGCACTATATACAAGGATAAAACTTATTTTCCTCTGAATTTTTAAACATCTTAACGTCTGAAGATACCACGAAAAAACCCTTCACAAATCTTGTCACCTCGTGGCTATGCTTAATGTGTACCTCAAAACATCATTCGCAGAAGTGAAATTATTAAATTGAGCAGCCTAAATATTGCGTATCCTTTAATAAAGATTGTTTTTTCCATCAGAATTAATCCTAACTTGACATAAATGTCGTCTTTATAATATATAAATCAGAATCACGTGATAATCACATGATATATAAATCGCGTAATATTATCTGACCAGATCAGGTTAAAGTAAATTTTAATGAAGTAGCTTAAGCGAGTACTCGGATATAGATATCCTGGAATCGGAAATTCGGCAATGAGATCTACGCTTCTCGTCAGCGCCCCCAAACGGAGATTTACTTTGCCATTGTCCGGCTCGCTAACAATAGACGTGGGCTACCCAGTTTAATTACCGGCCGTTCATGCAATTTTTCTAGAGCATCGCATTATGTTTTAGATCATTTTATGTTGGTCACTCACATTACAATATAACCATGCAGTAATATATATGATACATTTTATCGCTAGACTTAGAAATCAAGTGAACGAAAGTTTCTCGCTAGATTTACAAATCAAGTGAACCTGATAATCTGGCACAGGCTTAATAGCCTATCTAACAAAAGAGTGTTATACGATTACGAGGATTCAAAGCAGTATCGTAATTTTGAACATCCGGGCATTCCGAGATCGTCCAACATTTGCCAATTTACGACACACTAACGAGGATATCCCATAGCAACGCAATGTTTAAATTTTTCATGAAACTAAGGGCATAAAAAATACTTGCGTCGAATAACCCCGCCAGGTATTAGAAAACATAAAATCTCGAGTAATTTTTATAAGATATTAAATAAATGGTAAAAATGTTTCACGGCCCATTGCTAGTAATGTTAAATTAGCCTGCAAAAACGCCGCCAATTGAAAGCGAACACCGAATCGCGAATTAATACTGATGGTCTCGTCTTTATTGTAATACGACTGACATGACTGATCATCATGAAGTAATTGCGAGTTTCATGTTAGTTGGTTAGTAACGGTCCTTAGAAGGACCACTCGCTTTTCTTCAGGGGATGATCGTGGTGTATCCTTGTGGTGTTCATCCGGTCCACCACACCTGTTTGCACCACTGTCACATTCTTAATAGATCCAATAACTTCCCAACCGGTATATGACATAGTTATGTAGGATACCTTATGTAGGATTCGATCCAAACCGGTATGTAGTATACCTTATGAAGGAAAGAATGACGCTCGGAAATACGTACCTAGTCAAAACTCTTAATTGATCCACTAACTTCCCAACCGGTATGTTACATATGTTATGTAGGATACCTTTCGTAGGAGATGTTCCAAACCGGTATATAGTATACCTTTCGTAGGAACGAGCCTCGTGGCTAAAATAGGATCAGAGTTATTGACTCCACCTTGCTTGTAATGTGAAGCTGGCGCCATTTTCTTTCAACTTGGTCACAACGAACTTTCTGTTCACATTTACGTAAATTATAAACATTTTACATAAGTACTATAACTTATTCAACAAAGACCACTTGTACTGTGGTATTCATGAAAAATCAAATGTGGATGTAGCTCCACAAGATTATGGAATGAATAGGATTTGTTGAGATAAAAGTTATGTGTTTCCCGTAATACAGAAAATTAATTAATGAAGGCTTGGACTCGGTCGCATGCATAGTAGCATAAGTGCGCATGCTCACAGACTCGTTTATATGTTCTCTATAGGAATAGAGGAACCGGTTCCCTAGAGCAATGACTGCTTTAGAGTTAAAGAGATACTATCAAGACTACCCAATGGAGGGATGTATCTCTGCTAACCTTGTTTCAAGGGAACCCACACCATGGGAATGAATAGGTTAAAATTTTCTGAGATATCTAAGTCAGGTGACTTATAGCAAACAGTGAATTGAGTGGCTTAGTATTTTTGTTGTGTTACAAAACTTTGGTGTCTGTTAGTTTTAATACCATGGTGATTAAATTTATCAATGGCATTTGTAAAATTTAAAAAAACTTCGATAAACTTTGCAAAAATAGACCAATGTATTTATCCTATAAGGTGTGGCCATTTTGAGAGGCACGTTGACTAACTAAAATATATTTTATTCATAAGGTATTTTATTGCCCTTTCTAATGATATATAGTTTTATATATAGTGATCTGTTACTTTGCCAAAAATAGTTAATATAGTTGGCATGGTAGCACTACGCCGCTATCACTCCACTACCGCTAACAGGCTAGGTTTCTAAGCAAGTTTCTAGCTTTTGGCTGTAGGGTTTCTAGCACTTTTTTGTAAATTCTTGGTAGGGCCCAGAGGGTTAAACAGATGGGTCACAGCGATTCCAAAAAGTAAAAGTATGGGTCGTATTATATACAGTCATAATTTTTCATAGTGTATGTAGTGCAAGTTAGGGTAAGTTTTAGTCTGGTCAAATGAAGAGACTGGTGTTGTTTGACCCACTGCCTAATAGTGATAATATATACCTGCAGCATTATATGTGGTATAATATAGACTGGTGTGATTCCACACATAATTAATAATAATAATAATAATAATAATAATAATAATAATAATCTTTATTTATCGAGGGTATATCATCAGTAAACTGATCTTCCTGAGGCCCTCCCAAACACAATAAACTATATACAGTTAAATAAGCAGCAAACACATACATACAAACACACTCATAAATGCACTTATACACATACGCACACACTGACTCAGTCAGTCACTCACGCCTTCATTCACTCACTCACTCACTCATGACTCACTATTGACTTGTAATAGAATACTACTGGTACAATATAGACCATGGTGGCTCTCCGCTCATCTATTTGTAATGCAATATATTAATATTTTGGGTACAGCACAGATCGGTGTGTTCACACAATCTATTATGTATGATTACTGTATTCTGTGGATGTAGTAGCAGAAAGATCCTACAGCTGCAATCAGTTCTTCTTCGCTTTTACCCAATGTGTCTTGTCCTCAGCCGAAGTCCTTAGCTTCCTCAAGTTCATTTTTGACTTGGGTGTACCAAGTCCTGCTTTCTTGAGGTCACCTCGTAGCACGCTTAGCAGATTTATGCAGTGGTGTCATCTCCTGGCTTTGTATTTGCTGGCTCTGAGTAGGGCGAATTCGAAGGCTCTCTGTTCACGTGTCTCTTTTGGCATCCTTAGCACATGGCCAAAAATGGACCATCTTTGCTGGGTGACTTTTACAGACAGCGGCGACCGATTACACATCTTGCATAGTGCATCTGTGGAAATTATGCTATCTGGCCATCGGTGCCCGTGATGGTGCATAGGTGTTTGCGGTGGCAGTCATCGAATTTGTCTAGAGCTGCCTTCGGAGCTTTTAGATTAAATTGTGTACTACGAAATTACTTCATGGTATAAATCTTTTAAACTCAATACTTCATTAACGTATTCATATACATATGTAAACATATGGCTGCCATTTTGGGGTCGAAGCTATTACATGCAATATGCCAGGACACATCAACAGCTATCGGAATGTGGTGATTGTGATGAATGTGAACCAACTATCTTACAATCGTGACATATGTCGATTATATAACTACATACTATGAAATTACTTGATGGTAGAATCGTGCAATATTCCGTACAACACTATAAAGAGTTCGATATGTAAATATGTTTGAAAGCAGAGTGAAAACAGATTATGCAGATATTGGTACTTAAAATAGTAAATTATTGACATATGATAACTGTTGGACGCAACTAAATTACATATTGCGAGATTACTTTATAGTAGATTATTTTTAAACTCGACATTTTAAAAGTGCATTTATATACCGATCTAAAGGGACAGAATCTATTGCAGACAGTAGCATACTGAAAACCGTGGATCTGACAAATTACTTTGCTGTAGAATTTCTTTTGAATTGGCAGTATTATGTGTCTGAAATACTGGGGCCGAATATATTACAGACAGTAGGGCACTGAAAAGCATGAATTAGATACAATTTTCACAGGTTTTCAGTATGGATTTGCATACTATGAAATTACTTCATCTAGAAATCTTTTTATATAGCTAGCATAATCAAACTCAAGTCTATGTGGATGAAAATCTGGGGCTGAGCATAACCTACAGACAATATGGCACGGAAGAATGTGAATTGGCTAAAATTTCAGCTAATTTTCAGTATGAAATTGTGTACAACGAATTAGATTACTTCATGGAAAACATTTTTTAACTCAATACTTCATTAGCATATTCAAATGCATATCTAACCATATGGGTGGAATTTTTGGACTGAACACATTGCAGGCATTACTAACTTAGCACATTCATACCCTTTCTGTTGATTTCTGTATCTAAACCACCTGCTACAATGTTATTGACAGCCGTTTTGGCTGGAAATTCAGAACATCAGTTATCTATCCATAGTGCTAAATAATTGCATGCATAGCTCTTTTCCCAGTGAAGTATTGAGGACAATAAATTACTAATGAAAGTCATACATACATTATTTTTAGTGAATTTTGTCTACTTTTTCATGCTCTACAATATTATTATACATGTTTTACTAAGAAAATTTACCACACATATCGTGACTAGTAAAATGTGTCCACGATATTAAAATCATTGCCCCGATGCTCTACAAGACATAACAATGGAATTGTATGGACTATCTCGAATGTTCAGCCTAGTGTTTTATGCTATAATACATAAGTGGAAAATGAAACAGACACAGTACCTGATATTGTCGTCATAATATATTAAACATTTACTGTCTAAATTTGGTAAAGATTGTTAAAATATTTAGACATTGAATGTCCATTTGCAGGCCAAGAGAAGGCTCTTTCGAGAGTCATTTCAGTGGTAAATTATCAAAAACTGTCCCCTCCTGGCATGCAACTTGACATTGCTCACAATCCCTTGCGCAAAATGGCAGTGCCTATAGGCAATGGACCTTTCTAGTTTTAGCTATGCCCTGCCCACCTCTAGCTAAGCTCCACCCACACTTTGCAGTGTTGGGATCGATCGATCCATGGATGCCATAACTATCAATTTCCTGAAATCTATACAGGTAACCCGTTGAATTTTTTAAAACTAATTTAACTGGGTGCTGTTGCTACCTATGGCAGCAACAGCGCCCGGTCAAATTAGTTTCAAATTATTCAACAGAATATGTATTAAATAGTAGACATGCAATTCTTACAACAACGTGTAGTCCATCTTCAATGGACATTTCCAAGTTTATCAATCGATTATATAACGTCATAACCAACTAAGTGACATGCACGCTGACATCATAACCATTACATCATAAATGCTTGTATTTGGCCAGTCTTTAACTCTTAATAGTCCAACATGTTGTAAGAATTGTATGTTTTTGCTATTTAATAAACATGCTGTTTAATATTTAGAAACTAAGTTGACTGGTTGCTGTTGCTGCTGTAAGCAGCAACAGTATCCACTCAACTTAGTTTTAAAATATTTATCATCTTACCTACAATATTTGACCGCTCTTGCTAAAATATGTGCTCACTTATTACCAGTGATGCGAATGCTTAGGCTAGGTTTTACATAAATAAGTTAATATTAGTTAGTGAAATTCTGTTTTGTTTTGCAAACATGTTATTTTATTTTTTGGGTGTTCTTTATCATCGATTCGGCAGTTTTACAGTACAGCTCACACATGTAGATATTTACTATATTAATAAAGAAAAACATAAATTTTACCTTGTTTTGAAAACTTGTTAATTTATTTTTGTTGTCTTCTATACCAAACGGTGTCAGGTTTCGAGGAAACTGAGATATTGAAAAACTCGCTTTAACCATTATTTTGCTGGTTTCAAAGGCCTAGTTGTTTCACGGCCAGTACAAGAAAGATTTTTTTAAATTATAAATACAATTGTATAGCCATTGACACTCAACAGCTAAAGGTAGAATTAGAATTGACCACAATTAAAAAAAATTTGCCCATAGTAGGTGTCGATCCATCCAGAGAGAAATAGCTGCTAATAAGAAAACAGATGAATAGATCAACAGCTGCAGGACGAGGGCCATCGTTACAGATTTTAAAATAGCATAGCATCCCTAACTAAATTTAATGACAGTGGTTTTCCCACCATGGCAGAAAAATTGTCGGAATTGCCAAATTGATAAATGGAAGTAATAACAATAATCCCACATGAATTTAATGAAGTGTTATCTGAGATTAAAATATAATGTGAGATTCAAGGAAAACTTCTGAATGTTACATAAAGTTTTAATTTAGTGATCATCTGTAACCTTAACATATATGATATAAGACATATATTTCTTATATAACGGAACGATCAGAATTTATAAATTTAGGAAATCCGGAAAACCACTATCTCTATCACAATAAAGATTTCTGAATGAAGCTAAAATGGAACGGATAATACAGCAGAAGAAAGAACATATGAATTTGCGCTATGACTAACGCATCAATTACTTCACGCATTATGAAATGGTAAGCGCAAGAAATACATCTGCATGATTTATGCAGTCTTTGCTAAATGCATATTATAAATATGCTGTCAAATGCAGGACTTCTGCATTATAGAGTACTGCACATTAAAAATATGCCTGAGTTATGCATTATAGAGTAATAATGCATCATTGCATCATTTTAACATGTAATTGTTACACATTTAATAAATGAAATACCTAGGTATGGCAGTATATAATATGTTGGCCTAATATAAAATATCTGAATTGACCTATGTAGAATTAATATATCTGGGCTATCCTATAAAATATCTGAGCTGGCCTAATAAAACTATATATGTATTTAAGCTACCCTATAAAATATCTGAGCTGACAAATGTAGAACTGACATAGTGTAGCTAACCTAAACTGAATTTCACTATACATAGATGAGTATGCATCATAACATATGATGCATATACTTATAAAAAGCGTGTACATGGATTTAATCCATATGCACATAAACAGAGAACTTTATTATGACCACGCGTCATGACGGACAATAAATACAGTTAACAATACAATGCGCATGATTAATGCGTAACAATTTACACATCATGTGACAAAGCATATTTGTAATGCATGATCAAGAAATGCGTAAATATAACCACGCATTACTACGCTCAATTATTCACGCGTCATTTGAAAAACGTGTAATTATAATAACACGTTCTGTGAGTCATGCAGCGATGGACCCCCTGTTGGTTTTTGGTATCTCAAGGAGTATTATTGCTGGGAAAAGCCACTATGTGCTTATGTGTCCAACTAATTTAGTTTCCCAAAAACTTACAAAGAATAGAACATCACGATTTTGCTGTTGCTGAAACTAAAGCTAAGATGGAAACTGAAAATAAACTAATGATTAAAAATGTTTTCCGGATAAGTTGAATGTTTTCAGTGTCATGCAGAATGTTAAAATTTGAAGTCATAATTTCATATCATCTTGATTACAGTAATTCTTTTAATGTTGAATTACTTTTACCATTGTACATTATCACATTACTATTGTAGTACTGTACTACAACCGAAAAGCTAACTGCAGTCCGCAACAGTACCATGACCAAATGGATCCGAAATAAGACGATACCAGAGGAACATATATGGGGGTGGACAAGTAGGGTCCATGAGACTTACATAGTCTAGCTCAGGATTGCTTAAGGAGCATTTTAATACATTTCATAATCTAGGAACCTGTTGGGAAGACGGCATGACCTTCTTCCTGTTCGACTCTGAATGGTGTGAGTTTGGAGTTGGTCATCTCTAGATGTGTGATGTGTTTCCCCTCAGACCTGACACCTCATGCGCCTTGGGGAAAAAGTGTGATGGGTTCCCCTCGGACCTGACACCTCATGCGCCTAGGGGAAGTGTAATGCGTTTCTCCTCCGACCTGACACCTCATGCGCCTAGGAGAGTGATGCTGTTTGTGGGACGGGTAAAACAGAGTCGATATCCAGGTCATCTGTCAAAACAGCATCTAGATCATCATGCAGAGTTGATGAGGATGGATCAATACCATATGGAATGGTTTCATCCAAATCCTCTCGAAAAATGGATACATGGTTATCATCAGATAACATACGGCCATTATCTGGGAATAGTAAGACTTCATTATCATCGCCATGATCTTCAGAGCTAATAGCATGTCTCATTCACAATACCCAGAGAGGTAAATCATTATCTCCGCACAGCTTTAATCTATCATGGTGAACAATCAGTTCCCGGCGTTGGTTTTTGATACCAAACAATGCTTCTGACAACTTTTTATGAACAATAAATGGACCAGTCCAAGGAGATTGTAGTTTACTGGACTGACCTATCTTAGTTGCAGAATTAGCAAGATAAACTACATCACCAAAATGATAGGCACGCTCATGCAAATGTAGATCATACTCTCTTTTCTGGTGCTTCTGAGCCATTTTAATGTTATCCCATGCTATCTCATGAATTTCGTGCAACGTTTGCTGTAACTGTTGGATGAAGTATGAAGTATGGCATCTGAAGGGGCATCCTCTGTAGTCGCAGACACAGGGCATTTGCACATTATGTCAATAGGCTGTAGCACTTCTCGACCAAGCATCATCATGTTGGGAGTATAACCCATCTGTCGGCTTACAGTAGATCATATAGCTCCAGCGATGAAATCTATGCAACATCACACAGTACCATCTTCCTTCTGAACTAATACCAGAGCTGACGACCACCCAGATTTTTACGGAACTATGATACTTTTCTCTAACAGTTCCGCATTCTCAAAACCAAGAGGAGTTTGTCTAAGTTTAGAACGAGCAGGTTGTGCAT
Source organism: Chaetoderma sp. LZ-2023a (assembly GCA_034401795.1). Lineage (NCBI taxonomy): Eukaryota > Metazoa > Mollusca > Caudofoveata > Chaetodermatida > Chaetodermatidae > Chaetoderma > Chaetoderma sp. LZ-2023a. Next base: position 118,261,289 of record CM067367.1, read on the forward strand.
TACCTGTGTCAACCTTATGCCTTATCCCCTTGAACAAACCTAAATCAAGATCATCTTTTGCAAATGCATCCTGATACTCGATTAACATAGATTTAACTTGCAAAGACGGCGTCTCCAATAAACCCAATGTTGACCTCTCATACAGATCCTGTAAGAACACAGGGATGTCCACCTCAGTGGCTGTAGAAGTCTGTAAACCGTCCTGGTTTATGGGGTTACCAGCAAGTTGAAATTCTGTTCCCGGGTCTAAAACCTCAATCTCTGTGACAATACCACAGTTGTTCTTCTTCTCCCCTCTTGTCGAATGTCTTGCAATTTTTTCCTGATGATGTGGGGCAGATCTTTCTTCCCGAATCGCAACCTTAATTTGTCGCATAAACTAAAGTAATCATTCTGGACTTGCACAGAACAGATGCAGTAAAACTTTAAGGCCTTGTCCCTTAAAGCTGAGATGAGCATGTCTAATTTATATGTATCAGACCAACCGTACCTTGAAGCAGTATGCTCAAACTGTATGAAAAATGGTTTCCACTCACATTTTCCATCAAAAGTTGACATTTTAGGTGGAGGAGGACCATCAGAGTACCTTCTACGACTGGGTGATGACATTCTAGAGTCGTTGTACGAAGAGCCATCCAAGTAGGCTCTACGAACTGATGATAACATCCTAGTGGCATGATGATAAACTGATCTTGACTCCCTCTTAGGCTCTCTAGGGGTATATACCCCCTAGGAGCCAGGTTATCAACTAGGGTCTGATCACCCCTTTGTCGACTAGTTGAGTTAAGGAGTGCCGTATATTTGATACCTTGAGCTAGCAGTTCCATGTTCAGTCTAGCTACTTGCTCTTCCAGAGATTCTTCCCTTGGGTCCGAGTCGACCCCACCAACAGCACCTTCATCATTGATGTCAAATAGGACGTCCCCAGCATGGAGCAATCGTTCAAGGACTGTAGCTGTGGCAGGCAGATCAGGATCTGCCTTAATGTCAGCCAGAGATATGGAACCTCCTCTGGACTCATGGAAACTTACTATGCCAGCAGCTCGAGTTTTACCAATATTATGGAGTGCACTAAGTTCCTCCACGGTTGCAGTGTTAATACACAAAGGTTTCAGCATTATGGATCACCTGTCGATTTATACCAGGGAAACGAAATTAATATTCACTAAAAAAGTAATATCACTTATTGAAATAAGTTGTGAGAGTATGCTTACTGAAAAATATAGCTCACTGAGTAGTGATGGTGGTGCAACTCCAGAGAATGTCTAAATGAATCTTCCGAAGCCAGACCAGATTCAGTAGCGTACCTGCATGCAAGCCATCCTTCAGAAACTTGAAAGTATAATGATAACGGACGCGTTTACGTGCACTAGATTTTTTACGGAGTATTAACTCTACACTGCATTTGATGGTGTGTACACCAATATCTGCATTAAGTTTCTCAATTCTATCATTGAGAAGAGAGAGTTGATCATGCAGTTGCAGCTCTTGGTCTTTGAAGGAACAGGGATTCAAATAGTGCAGTTGCTCATTATACAGGACCAGAGAATACGCCGGGATATCGATAAACTTCACCGTTTGGCTGTAACGCCTTACTATGTCTATCTCACGGTGATAGTGTTGGCAAATGTGGTCTACCGCGAGTTCATCATCGGCCGTTCTTAAATAGACAAAACCGTCGCCTCGTTTCTCGGGAAGGTCGCAGGTTCCGGCCCAGATATAGAAAACGATACGGTGAAATTTCTGAACGGCGTTGGCTATTCTCGACTGCAAAATATTAACCAGGTCTTGTGTAGTACCACCGCTTTTACACCAATACTCAACAAACCCAGTTTGATCAGCCCTTTTCAAAATGAAACATTTACTTGTACCCAACAAAATTGCCTTGTGGGTAAAGGATTGATCCACAGAAAACTGGGTGCGAGTCAAAAACTCCTCAGATTTAACTTGAAAAGAAGGCATAAGCTGAGTAGTGTTTTAACGGAGTAGCTAGCACTGTGATAATGAACTTTTGAATTAATAATAACAAGAAAAAACAAACAATGTTCAGCGTAATTAGTAAACCTAATATTACAATTGAAACACATTTGTTGATTAGAAGGGAGATTACTTTCTAATGTTCAAAAAGTTAATAATAATAATAATAATAATAATAATAATAATAATAATAATAGTAATAATAATAATAATAATAATAATAATAATAACAACAACAACAACAGTGATTTATATCACTTCTTTATTTCAAATAATTCTGAAATAAACAATGAAATTGAACTGTAATTAAAGTATAAAGAAATATCCAAAAACCGACGGTTAAATTACAGTTCAGAATCGCGGTTTACTACATATGACACTGATGACAACTAACAATAACAATCCAGAAACTATAGGGTTGTCATTCCACGGAATACTGACATAGATGATAGAAACTTAGCACGAAAATATACCTCGATTCATTATAGTTCAAATAAATAACATTGAATCTTGAATTTATGATGTATGTATGTAAGGTATATTAATCTATATACCCGACATTTGCATGCTATAGTATAAATAAATAATATTTATTTTACTATAACTCACCTATCATCCGTGATTATTAAATAATTTAAAAAATAACTATAAAATAATCAATATGGCGGCCAGAGTCTGTCAAATTGACGTTCGGGCAGGGCTAGAGTAGCCCTTATATTTCCGAGAATTCTATCTTTTTTAACAGCAAAATCGTGAGTAGAATTTAGAAATAACTAACAATAATTTTTAATTTAGGGCCCAAAGTACTCCTGACACCATTTGTAGTAACTTAGCTACATATAAAAGATTACTCACCCAACAGAGGTCTTGAATCGGCCCGTGGAACCAGCGGCAGGTGCTCGCATTTAAAGTTCCAAGGTATGACTGCTGGGCGTCCGTAGAAACGGCGGGAATCAGCTAGCCCAGCAGCTGCGAAACGCGAACTGTTGGATTGCGGGATACCACCAACACCACAATATACTTACCATTCAATCACTACAACCCGGCCTCAACCACGCCGCGTGGGAATGATTTGAGAATCTGTTTATAATATTTGGCACTTAAATTTAGAAAGGTGAATATGTTTCCTATTTGGGCTCCATTGTGCATGCGCGGACATGCTTAGTGACAGGTGTCACCAAAGAGTGAGTACAGACTGGTGCCAGTCTCTATCAGGGCATATGCTGGGGGTATTCCCTACCAGTAGCCTGGTTGAGGGTATATTGAAATGGAATAAGCATATAGGGGTATGTAAGCAAGCATAAAAATCTTATTCTGGTGGCTAAATGCAGAGTAGTTGATTTAGCAAGTAGTGATTGAATGGTAAGTATGTTTTATAGTGGTTACTAAAACTACAGACCAACCCGCAAGGGGGTCTGTTGGGGGGTTACCATTCATTCACACACCAAGTTTGGTTACAGTATCCAAAAGTCTGACAAAAAATCTGAGACAGACAAATGCACTTTCTATGATGTTCAGTGAACCGTGAAAAGTAGGTGATGGTGACCTACTTTTGATATGTAGCGCAACTGTAACCTACAATGCATCCATACACCAATGTTGACTACTGTATACAAAAAACTTGAAACTACAGACCAGACAAGAATAATCTATGATGTTCAGTGAACCATGAAAAGTAGGTCAGGCTGACCTACTTTTGATACATGACACACCTTTAGACCGTTATGCATCCATATACCACGTTTGGTGACTATACATGGAAAACCCTTGAAAATATGCTCCGAACAAAAAATTGAAAATTGAGAATGGACGGATGGATGCATGCACAGACGGACACACGGATGGACGTACGGACAAAGCGAATACTATATACCCCCGCTTTGCAGGGGTATAATTACATTGTCAGAATATTATATTACTATTTTCAATTTTTAATTGTCACTTGTTTCCAGGAGCACCTGTCTCTTCAGTGTTGAAAATAACATCTTTCCATAGATCTCTTACAAGTACCGAAAATAGAAAACAAGAATTGAGTCTGTCTGAGTATCTTCCTCGATTGCAAGCAAATTCATCAGTTTTGACAAAAAGCTTTTGGAGCTCATTTCATTGTTATTTAATTATTTATCTTTGATTTGGTAAATAAGTCATTAAGTCTGACAGGTTACCTACCGCACATATCATTCTAAATTGCATTAATTATATTTATGATAGCTATAATTGTGTAATTTGCCTGAATGTCATATTCCTACGAGAGACACGCATCGATGACATTCAGGGAAAACATTTTTATAATGTCCAACAGGTTTTATATTTAGTTCATTAAATGAACCCAGGTTTCTGGAGATTGAAGATGAAGATGTTTGCGCTTAGCAGGTGTGAAATAAATCACCTTAGTGACAGGTGAAAGCGTCTGTCCATTGGTTTCTTACTACCATCAATCATATATGTTCAGCAAGCCAATATATACTGTTCTAGGACACTTCAGTACATCCATCTTAATTACTTGATATACCTTATTTCGCTTAATTGAAGCCTAGGCTTCTATTAGGACAAGAGGTGTTGCTTATATTAGAGTCTCCTATAAAAATTCCCACTGCCTACGCCTATGTTTAATGTATGCCTCAAAATATCACCGGGGAAGTGAAATTATTTGATTTGAGCGCCTAAATATCACGTCTCCTTTAATAAAGGTCGTTTATTACATCAAAATTAATGCACAATTTCATATAAAAAGGTGTGGCGAAAAAATACAAATCACATGATTCGCCTCCAATTGAAGAGTTTATTTTAGAGCGAATACTCGGATATAAATATTTTGGAATCTGGGGGGGAACTCGGAACTCAGGAATTGTTATATATTATCATTGCGCAATAGGAACTGAGTATTATACTGATCTGAATAACGGGTACCCGTTTGATAAACTCCTGTTAGCATATAATATCTCGCGAGAACATGGCGCCTCCCATCCCAAAAGAGCCACTGGCTCACCAACTTAAGAAGTCGGCTATATTGTCATTCGTAATAATTCAATTTGGATCATTTAATGTTGATCGGCGTTACAAAATTGATGCACATTTTCTCCCGTGCTTGTTTGGTACATAAATTTGGTCTTAAAATATATTTTTAAGGAAGGTATTTAAACACACCAAGACAGTTTTACGCGTATTTTGACCAGAAAAATGTGGAATAAACTTTATTATATCGTGAACATACATGGCCTACTATTAATATTAATCTAATAGGTGGTCGAGATTTACAAATCCGAGGCCTTTATTGACTTCTAGAGGGTCCGGAAATGTATCAGGGTAGAGATTGGTGTCGACGATTGTTATTATTATACACGCTATTCCTACAAATTTGCTCCGAAAAAATTTTTTCCTATACAATCTGCTGAGTTTAGGGGGTGGGCTTCTAATACAGAGTTTTCGCGTTTTGAAACTGCTAAGAAATCATTGTGTCAAAGTTAGGGGGTAGCCTTCTATTAGAGCATAGGCTACAATTAAGCGAAATACGGTATAGTACTTAAACCATGTGACACAACTAGTCAGAAGATGCAGGGGTGTTTCTTAAAGCTGTAATGCCATGTCAAAATAGTCAATATTCACCCATACATCTAGCTTAGTGTTGTCAAACCTTTAATGGTCAAATTTGGTCATGAAACTTTAAATATTTTCTTATTGAATGTCCATTTACAGACACTGATATGACTGACTTGGTTATCGAGCCAGTCATTCTAGTGAAAAATTTACAAAAGTTGTATTCTCTTGACCTGTAAATGGACCATTCACAAGACCATAACAAAGGCCAGTTTTGGCCAGCTTGATAATTAAAGGCTTAAAGTATCACTACATGGCCTCATAGAAGAGTTAACAAAATTTATTGATAACATTATGTCAATTTGTGTCAATTTTCTAGTAAACATCATATCGTCCAAAATTGCTTAAAATAATTTAATGAAACTTGTCAGGTTGCTTCATTATGATGGGTAGATGTGCTTTTTGAAGAATTCACCTTCATAGGTCCAAGATTTTGTGTGAAAATCAGCTTTTTAATGCAAAAACTCACAATTTTTCTCATTTTTCTCATTAGCAACATATCATATAGAATCGCTTAAAATAATTTGATGAAACTTGGCAGGTGGCTTATTTATGATAGGTACATGTAGATGTGCCTTTTGAAGAATTCACCTTCATAGTTAAATGTGCAAATCTACAGGTCAAGTATTACAATTCCTTTACAATATCTATTCTTTTGAATCTTTTGAAAGTTATTTGCCTGGATGTCTTGTAATTAAAATGTTACTGTTAAGGTGATTCTGAGCATCAAATCCCAGTGAGTGTTCTGATATTTCATTATGTGTCACCTGCTGTAGACAGCGTAACAGGTGTGTTCTGTACAAAGTACTGACTTAAGGCACAACAGACTCATAATACTTGTATAATATTCATCATAGCTTGTCAGTTTCCTGGTTAAATTCCATGTTTTACAATATGCCATCATAGCTCAAGCGTATAACATAAATTCTGTACAAAAATGACAAATGGATGACAGAAATGTTATCAGGAATAAACATGTTCGTTAAATTACAGATCAAATATATCACCACGGTTTATCATTTCCATTGACACATCTTAATCCTGTCATCATCAAATTACTTTTTATAAATTAAATTTTTTGTCATAGAAAATGTCTATTTGCAGACCAAGAGAAGAGTATTTTTTGAAATTTTATCACTGGAATGACTGGCTCGCTTATCGAGCCAGTCATTCAAGTGAACATTTTTTTTAAATACTCTTCTCTTGGCCTGCAAATGAACATTTCTCAGGGACACTCAAGACATTTCTCAAGGCCAGAAGCCATTTTGGCCTGCTTGAATGTTAATGTTGTAGCAGTTCATACATCTTTTGCTTATGTTTACTCTGGTGGAGATTGGGCATGTGTGTGGGGGTGGGGGTGGGGGTGGCCTAAGTGTGCGTGAAGGGGGATTGGAGGGGGTGATATTTCAAAGATGAATAAATATAATTCAATTAAATGTGTTATTATTAACAGCTTTCTTCTCAATTGTAGGTATAAAGGTGTCTGTGTTAGAAGCACTTATAAATATTGGCACAATCGTTACACTTAGAGACTACATTCATAAAAAAGTGAATTTTAATTTAATATGATACTCCTGTAAGTGCGACCGAATCAATTATAACCTAAGTGAGGAAAACCGCATTTTTATGACGGGAATACTGTACTATTGTGAGTTGGTGTTAATTTTAGCTGGACCACATAGTAGAAATAAAATAACCCATGGTACTATACTGATTGAAATCTGTAAACCTTTGTTTGTTTGGGGGTGCGTGCGTGCGTGCATGTGTGTGTGTGTGATTTCTGTTTTTCTGTGTGTCTATGTGTTTAACTGTCCATGTGTGTTTCTCTATGTTTGTCTACAGTTCTCAGAGACTGTCTGTCCATTCATCTGTCCATCTGTGTTACAGTCCGCCTGTCTATCCATCCATGCATCTGTCTGTGTGTGTGTGTTCATGTGTCTGGCTTCCATTGTGTCTATAGTCTTCTTAGCTAATTGTCTGTCTGTCTGGCCATGTACCCATCTGTCCATGTGTCTGGCTGCCCTGGTGTCTATAGTCTTATTAGCTAATTGTCTGTTTGTCTGTCTGGCCATGTACCCATCTGTCCAGATATATATTCATCATCTACAGCACAGATACTTTGAAATGGGATGGGGTGTGTGGGAGTGTGCTTGTAGAGGGGTGGTGAGGTCATGGTTGAATCAATTATTCTCACATCAATGTAAAATTGTGTATTATTTCCACAATTGCCTATAAAAGCGTGTATAATTGGCATCAGCTCTCCTATAGTACACGCTAGAGATTAACGTAACAGCCTGTACCAGACACACATTCTGGCCGCTATGTGATTGTATGAGGATGATGTAAAAGTTCTGCTAACAGCCAGTGTTAGTGTTGGTTAACAATAATAACACAGCGTTAGTCTCAGGTAAAAATGATAACATAATACTACCATTGACACTTGCTACGTTTGAATTGGACTATTATTCTGATGATGTAAATGTTAAAAAATATAATTTAAAATAAATATTTATCCAATATTTTCCTTGAACTTTCATACATGAATATAAAAAAAGCATTGAGCAACCATCAATTATAATGTTTTAGTCGGTTCAATCTTCTTAGGGATGTATAGGTAGCTACTGGTCTGTGGGTGGCCTGGGGAAAGCTCAGAGGCGGGTAGACAGGGACAGGCTGAGGCGAGCTGGCGCAGGTGGATAGGGGCAGGCTGAGGCGAGCTGGCACAGGTAGACAGGGGCAGGCTGAGGGGCGTAGACAGCTGGAGCTCATAGACAGCTGGGGGATTTGTATTGCCTAGGTGATATAAGTATCTCAGGTGTCCAGCTGCATTGTTTCTGATCCGTTTAGACAATGTCAGAACATTAATAAGATGATAATTAAATCCATCACTTTGTACTATATATGCAAATCACAAGGCTCACAACATGCTATTTCCCCCCCAAACAGTGAAATTTGTTGCAAGACCTGCCTTGCGTTCCATATGGAAAACAATCTAAAGCATTTTGCTAATCCACAAACAATCTGCTGTTTTAATTCACATTAATTATATCCTATAACATACAACACGAGAAAAGGCGATTTTCCATGTGCATAGCACTCTGGAGCGTTTTCACTATGGAACGCAAGGGGGGTCCATAATTCATGCCTCAATGATCTGATATCCATGATGGTAAGATTGGCAGCTTAAAAATCCACAACATATTCAAATTTATCATATATATATATATATATATATATATATATATATATATATATATATATATATATATATATATATATATATATATATATTCACCCTCATGTTCAATGCTAGGAATCCTTTGAAATCGGGGCATTGTGTAGTGCAATTTATCTTAGGTAGGAACTTATTTAATACTTATGACCAAGGTTGATCTTAGAATTGGTAAGGTTAATTATGCAAGATTTTGGTCTTGAAATGGCATGATATGAGAGTTAACCGTTTAACCCTTAAAATTAATGAAGAAAATTTAAATTGTCTCATAGAAAATCTCCATTTGCAGACCAAGAGAAGACTATTTTTGAAAATTTGCCACTGGAATGACTGCCAGAAGGTGTGAGTAGAGTTAACTGCCTGCATCAATAGCGTCCCAATGGATGAATCCAGTTTTAACTATGCTCCGCCCATTTCTAGCTAAGCTCCGTCCATGCTTTGTCCGTGTTGGTGTCAATCAAACCTGAATTCACAGAATCCCAATATGAAGGTTACTATACATGTAAGCTGTTGAATATTTTGAAACTAATTTGACTGGGTGTTGATACCTCTTGCAGAATATTTATTAAACCTTTTAATGACATACAATTTGTACAACTTGATGGACCATTAAGTGTTCCTGATGGACATAGATGTGCCATTCATGACATATTTTGATTTCCTACATGTGACATAATTGAATATGACGTCATATACTTGATCAACACATTGGATCCCTCTATTGATTGCATCATGACAGGGGAGTTAACTGCCTGCATCATGTCCCAATGATTGAATGATTTGTGCAATCATCTTTCCTGATCACAGCACTATCTTTCATCCCCCTGCTCATGTGTGATCACTGTGACTTGTAATACCCTTCAGCTAGGTGTGATGGATGATTTCAAGTTTTCCTATCACAAGTTTACATATATGGTTGACCTTTGACCTCGTGTGAATATCACTGAATCATTGGCTTAGAGCATTGCATGTCATGGGTTTATTCTTCCTCATCCTTGTAACAGGTCCAGTGCACCTTGAATATCTTTTTCTTAAACTAACTGGAAGATGTAGCTGCCATTTGGCATGGTTGCATTCCTATCTGTTTATTTTGAATTTGTGATATTTGGGCTTGAAAGTGTTAAGTGGGACAGTTATTTATAGTGTGATTGTGAGGAGTAACATGAGAAAGCTGTCAGTTCTACTGCCACTTATATAGCACCTTAACCTCTCTTCATGTCTTTAAGCCTAATTAACCCTCAAATTTGTTCGAGAAAATTCACATTTTCTCATTAAAAATATCCATTTGCAGACCAAGAGGCAACTATTTTTGAAAATTTACCACTGGAATGACTGGCTCGGTTAGCAAGCCAGTCATTCCAGTGATAAATCTTCAAAAATACTCTTCTCTTGGTCTGCAAATGGAAATTTTCCAAGACCACTACGGAAGCTGTTTTGTTCTGGCGTGAGTGTTAAAGGTTAATCGCTCTCTGCATCTTTAACTAAATTATGATCATTTAATCTTCCCTCTTATCTCATCAGGGGGATCCTATCTGATTGACAGGTGAAGACTATAATACAATCAAACCTATCAATAAGGAATACATGTGGCCTGTGTGTGTTTGTTGGGTGTGTGTGTGTGTGTGGTGTTGGTGGTGGTGGTGGTGGGTGTGTGTGTGTGTGTGTGTGTGTGTCAAGAAGTCATTTACTGTAATTAACCTAGTAATTGTTAAATTAGTTCAAGCAATTTACAGGCCAAGGTTATCAAGCCCGAGTCATTTCATTGGTAGGCTAAATTTTCAAAAATGGACTTTTCTTGGTCTGTAAATGGACATGTCTCAAGACCACTGCAGGAGCTACTTTGGCCAGCTGGAGTGATAAAAGGTTAATTACCTGTATAAACAGACCACCTGTCTTTCATGATCATATCTAGCATGTCCATTATAGACAGGTGTTATCTTATTTGATATCATCACCTTCATGATTAGTTCTTTATTGCACTGATCAGGTATAATGTTAATCAGATTAACTCACCTGAATCATGAACAGGTGAGGTTCAAGTATGCTAACGAGATAGCAGTCATCTCAGGTGTGAGTGAATTCACAGGTGTTTGTAGCCTTTGACATAGGACATGATGAGAGGTGCTTGAACATTCTGACTTGATATCTACAGTTCCTTGATAACAGGTTAATGGTCAACTTTGTTTAAGAAAATTTCAATATTTATCTAAGAAAATCTCTATTTGTAAGTCTGCAGAATAGATTATTTCTAATCTACTGAAATGATTAGCTTGCTTATCAAACCAGTCATTTCAGTAGAAGACTAAAATATTGGGGGTCGGCGGCGTGAGGGGAGGCAATATTTTCATTTTCACCATTAAACGGTTATATCTTGAATTATTATTTATTACGTCTACATACATTCACAGAGCGATACATGCATGCTCGGACACACACACATACACAGATGTACCAATGTACACATGCATGGTTGCACATATGTATATGCACATCTGTTCTTACACAGGCACACACTCGCACATGCAAGCATGCTCGTACATTTATATGCACACAAACATGCACGCAAGGTGATCGAAGTAATGGATGCATGTTTTCTCTGCTCCTTGCAGATGTCTATGTGAGAGTCCCCATGTTAAAAGTAGACAGGTAACTATTTGGCTTCCAAATGTTTTCCTGTATTTCCTTTCTTGATGGCTTCTGGCCAGGAGCACCTGTTGTGGCTGTCTTACAGAGACGTCGGGTATTTAGAATGATATCTGAATGACATCTAACACATATACAGATCATGTCATATCTATAGCAACAATTTCTAATTTCAAAATTCTAAAATCCTGAATATTAGATGTTGATAATATAAATGTGTTCATGACTGTGGATATATGTGACATGTGATGATTGAAATTAAGGAGGTATCTAAGTGTGACTGGAATAAGAATGAGATTGCAAATGAAGCAATTCCCATGTACTTGAAGCAGATAAGATGGTTAACTGGAACTATCATTGACTGCTTGCTTCTCCTGTAAATACCAGGTGTGTGTGTGTGTGTGTGTGTGTGTGTGTTTGTGTGTGTGTGTGTGTGTGTGTGTGTGTGTGTGTGTGTGTGTGTGTGTATGTGTGTGTGTGTGTGTGTGTGTGTGTGTGTGTGTGTGTGTGTGTGTGTGTGTGTGTGTGTGTGTGTGTGTGTGTGTGTGTGTGTGTGTGTGTGTGTGTGTGTGTGTGTGTGTGAGCGTGCGTGCATGCATGTGTACGTGCATGCAAGGGTGCATGCACGGGTGCATGTGTGTGTATGCTCATACGCATGTGTAGTTATGAGAAAATCTCTTAAAAAATGTATAAATTACTTATTTGTGATCTAGATTGAATTGTGATAGTTGAGTGAGCATGTCTTCTAGAATATGTAGATGGTGTGGTAGTTATATTGAGTGATAGAGTGTGCTGTGAATCGAGAGTGGCATGCTGTAAACACACTGAGATATACTCAGATAATCAGACATGGCATCTCCTATAAACCACTCACAGGAAAATCATTAGATTGTTTTTCTTAAATACAAAATATTGAATGTTCCTGAAAATGTAGCTGTCCGTTTATCTTTATCTTCAGTTTGTAAAATTTTAGTATTCATTACTTTGTTGTCAATAGTAATTTATCGTTATTCAGCTGTGTTGATTTTCAGGAATCTGATGGATTTCATGTTTTTATTGCTATGTCCAGTTAAGTTAATTCATGTCGACCAAAAACAGCTTTTGCAGCCAGGTCTTGAGAAATGTCCACTTACAAAACAAGGGAAGACTATTTTTGAGAATTCATAACTGGAATATCGATCAGGCGCAAGCGAAATTCTTTCACTGATCTCGGAGATAATAACATTATCCATACCACATCCCCCCCCACACGCACGCACGCACGCACGCACACACACGAATCTGTATGATCTCTGTCTCAAGCGACTATAATAAGTCATGGTGCAGAAAAAAACATTAAATCTACCAAGTGGTTTAGGAGCAGATACGTTTTAAATGATTTCCAGAAAAACTTTTCAGAAACTCCAAGATGGGCTTTAGACATGGATACCAGAAAAATTTACAAATAAAATTCTTGTTAGATGTGTTAAAGTCTACTATTGAAGGATCATTCCACCCATGTTTTTATTTAAAGCAGGCCATTGCTTAAGGAGGAGTAGCATATAAAATGATTTTGGAAATTTTGTTCTGGTCAGTTGAGCTAATAATGGTCTTATTACATGTAGGCTAGGTGCCTAGCATGATAAAACTAATATCATGTGAGTATTCTATTTCACTCTAGCATAATATAAATACTAAGCTTGATGCCTTGAAGTCAGAAACTCTTCAGTCAACATCAGTGGTATTTAATTGAGTGTGTGGATTATTTGGCAACGGTATGTGGAAAAATAAAGTTAGTTGTTTCCAACCTTTGTGCACACACCATCGGCTGACAGAACATCAATGTAGGTTAACCAAGTAAAAATCAACCTGCCCAAAACAGATTTGGCAGTGGCCTTCAGAAATGCCCATTTGCAGTCCAAGAAAGAATTATTTTTAAAAGTTTAACTCTTGAATGACTGGCCCGATAACTGACTTGGCCATTCAGTAAGCAAATGTTTAATTTTCTTTGTCAATTCTAACCATTAATAGGTTAACTTGCTACATTGAATTAGCATATATGTCTGTCTGTCCATCCATCACTCTTCTGTGTTCGTTTTCCCTACACTGAATTTTAAAGGCAGCAACAGCGCCCAATCAGATTAGTTTCAAAATATTCAACAGAATGTTTATTAAATAGTAAAGTCATACAATTCATACAACAACGCTTAGTCCGTCTTCAATTATGCATTCGTGACGTACTTATCTACATCATTTATGATGTCGTTGATTATGGCGTCCTCTCACACATCATGTAGTTGATTATGGTGTCATATGATGTATGGATAAACTGGAAGTGTCCATTGTGGGTGCACATCCCTAAGCTTTCACCCATAAAAGAACTAGGTCATTAAATTCTCATTGAAACTAATAATAAATCTTTCAACCTGCATAAAATATTATTTTGAGCTAGTTAAACCAAATACTCTGAAATTGCATAAGAATGGACCTTTCCATTTTTAGCTATGCCCCACCCATCACTAGATAAGCTCCAACCACACCTTGCCGTGTTGGGATTGATCGATCCCCAAATGCCCTAGCTATCAATTTTCTGAAAACTATACAGGAAAGCTGTTGAATAGTTTGTAACTAATTTGACTAGGTGCTGTTGCTGCCTATGGCAGCAACGGCGCCCAGTCAAATTAGTTTCAAAATATTCAACAGAATTTTTATTAAATAGTAAAAGCAAACAATTTGTACAACAATGCATAGACCGTCTTTAAATATGCGTTCGTGATGTACTTATCGACATCATTCATGACATCATTCATTATGATGTCATTCTACGCATCACACAGTTCATTATGACGTCATATGATGGGTGGATACTCTGCAAAGGTGAATTAAACGCATGAAAGCTCAAAATCTGAAGTGTTGGGCAGCTGAACATCAGCTCAGGCTCTAGTGATAGCTGAGCATCAGTTCAGGCTCTAGTGGAAGCTGAACATCAGTTCAGGTTCTAGTGGCAGTTGAACATCAGTTCAGGCTCTAGTGGCAGCTGAATATCAGTTCAGGCTCTAGTGGAAGCTGAACATCAGCTCAGGCTCTAGTGGAAGCTGAACATCAGTTCAGGCTCTAGTGGCAGCTGAACATCAGTTCAGGCTCTAGTGGAAGCTGAACATCAGCTCAGGCTCTAGTGGCAGCTGAACATCAGTTCAGGCTCTAGTGGCAGCTGAATATCAGCTCAGGCTCTAGTGGCAGCTGAACATTAGTTTAGGCTCTAGTGGCAGCTGAACATCAGTTCAGGCTCTAGTAGGGCATCTTGTCTCCTAGTGACCATTCATTCTAATAATGGTTTTGGTCCATGCTATTCTAACATTGTTATTCTCAAAATGAGCATTCTTCAATCAGATACTGTAGACATTCAGAGTTTATAATCCAGCATAACAATAGTTAGTATAATGCTGCACTACAAGGGTTAATAAACAGAAATGTATACCCTCAGTTGCTTCATAACTCGGTATCACTGAATATGTCTAACTCTATCTACATTTCGACACAGCATTTATGCAGGAAAGGTGAAGAGTATTTTGCACTCGTTGCTTCCCACCTACACGTCAAATAAATGTTAAACTATACAACAGAATTTAGGTCTATATCATAAAAAAAAAAAAAATCTGGAATATATCATTGAAAGTGTTGCTGTAATGAGTTATCCAGAGAGACAGACTATACAGCTCAGGATAGTGCTAAAGTACCAAGGTTAGTTGTGTTCTGTTTACCTGTTGTATCATCTGCTTACCAGGTTAAGTCACTGGAATGCTCATTCTGCACAATAAGTTACACAGCCACAGGTTAACCTGTTCATGCTGAATCCGTCCAAAACCGGCCTCTTCTGAGTTCTCCTAAGGCCTGTTCATTAATAGCATGCCAAGAGAAGACAATTTTTGAAAACTTACAACTGGAATGACTGGCTCGATAACCGAGCTAGTCATTCCAGTGGTAAATTATCAAAACTAGTCTTCTCTTGATCTCCAAATAGACACCAAATAAGCAAATAATTTGATATTATTGACCAAATTTTACCATTAAAGGGTAAACACATATTGACATAGATTATCCTGAGTGCTTCAGAAAAACTGTTAAATTGTACAAATACTTTTGTTAAGATTTACTGACAGAAGATCTAATGTAGGCACAGATTAGCTTCAGTTAATGACTTTTGTGATTAGAATTAATTAGATGACTTCAGGGCCAGATGATAGCTGCACATCGCAATTCCTCTAGCCTTCCACTGTATCAGGAGTGATAAGCTAGTGCAGAATCTGGTTTAACGTATAAAGTCTGAATGTATTCAAGCCAGACTTATCACCAGTCCTGATACAGTGGATGGCTACAATATTTGCTATACATAGTTATCATCCTTTCTTTAGTCAGCTATCTTGTACTAGCATTGGACAACACCAAATATGTCAATGCTTAGGCAATCCTATCGAAGTGGACTAGGGTCTGTTGATTCAGATATCCTACTGAGGGGTAAGGACAACAGATAATGGCTAGCAGTCCAAGCTGGTGTCAGCGCAGCGGACGAATTACCCAGAACTGCCCATATTTACAAGTATCCACTCCATGGTAAAAATACCATGCCTTTGGTCTTGGATACAACAGGCACTGAAGAGGAGGATCAAAATCAAGGGAAACGTGGACAGCAGCCCATCTGAACCACACCAGTTCCAGCAACACACCGACATACACACCACCAATAATCTCACATGACCAGAGGGGCATCTGTAGCCACTAAAAGAATGCGGTCTTCAAGAGTATGTGCATCAGGACTTAGATAACGTTGATAAACAACCCCTTTGGTGCTTGACAGTGAATATTTTTTAGTAAAATCTTCTTTTGTGAAATTCATGCTTCAGGGAATTAATTTTTTGTTTTCAGATTTTTTAAAAACGTAGCAAATGTACTTAAAACTACTAGTGATATTTAAACATTGTTCTCATATCAACCCAAAACGGCTTCTGCAGTGGGCTTGAGAAATGTCTATTTTGCAGACCAACCTCGATAACCGAGCCAGTCATTCCAGTGGTAAATTTTAACAAATACTCTTCGATTGGTCTGCAAATAGGCATTTTCTATGAGAAAATTTAAATTTTCTTGAACAAATTCGAGGGTTAAAGGGTTAACTTACTGTACAGCATAAAATGCACTTTTCTTAATCCTTTAACTCTCGAATTTGTTAAATAAAATTAAAATTTTCTCATAGAAAATGTTCGTTTGCAGACCAAGAGAAGACTATTTTAGAAAATTGATCACTGGAATGACTGGCTCGGTTATCGAGCCAGCCATTCTAGGGATAAATTTTCAAAAATAGTCATCTGTTTGTCTGCAAATGGACATTTCCCAAGACCACTGCAGAAGCTATTTTTGGCTTATATGAGCGTTAAGGGGTTAATAGTCTTCCACCATCCAGTCCGCTTGTCTGCGCCTATGGACAGATTTACACAAATGTTTGCTGTTGACTTAACATTTTAAAATAACTCAGCTGTCAAAATAAGCGCACTTAATTTACTCAATTGCAATTGCAGGCTCCTGAATAATGTATTAGAAGTCAATTAATACGCAAATAAATTTTATTCTTGACAATCAAATTCTTTACAACCAGGAGTAATTCAGGGATCCATTTTTAGTTATGCCCTGCCTATTTCTAACTATAGTCCACCCATTTCTAGCTAGGTCCCACCCATTTCTAGCTATGGTCCGCCCACTTCTAACTATAATCCACCCACTGCTAGTTATGTGCCGCTTATTTCTAGCTATGCCCCACCCATTTCTAACTATGCCCCACCCATTTTTAGCTATGCTCTGCCCATTTCTAACCATGCCCCACTCATTTCTACCTATGCTCCGCCCATTTCTACCTATGCCCCACCCATTTCTACCTATGCTCCACCCATTTCTAGCTATGCCCCGCCCATTTCTACCTACGCTCCGCCCATTTCTAGCTATGTCCCATCCATTTCTACCTATGCTCCGCCAATTTCTACCTATGCCCCGCCCATTTCTACCTACGCTCCACCCATTTCTAGATATGCCCTGCCAATTTCTAACTATGCTCCACCCATTTCTAGCTATACCCGCCCATTTCTAGCTAAGTTTTACCAGCATTGTATGTGTGTCAAACTTGATTTGTATACCTTGAACCTGAATTACCAGAATACCAATTTCAGTGTAAGCATATATTAAAGCTGTTGAATAATTTGAAAATAATTTGACTGAGACAGTTATTGCCTGTGGTAGCAACAGCTCCAAGTCAAATTAGTTTCAAAATATTCAAGAGAATATTCCTTAAATAGTAAATCCATTCATGGTGATCATGATGGAGCTAAATGTGTCATTATGATTGCAACATTGGCTAACTAGTGACGTAATTTATTATGACTTCAGATACTTGAATGACAGATTGGAACCTAACATCAGAGATTACAGATGTTTGCCCTTTCTACTTTTTCAAAATGTATACAATTTTTTCTGAATTCGCAGGTCCTAAATATGATCTGAATCTTGACAAACATGATCATAGATTGTAAATTCTTGTTTACAGTAACAACCCAAAAGGATACATAGTTTCTGTGATATATCTGAGAAGAGACATGCGTGCATGCACACACGCATGCACGCACGCTCGCGCACACACATGCATGTATGCACACATACACACACGCACACACGCTCACACCTGTCATGCAAATGTACATTGACTAAGCAAATATTTAGATTTTCTTGACCAACTCTCAGATTAATGACGATGTATTTTACCTCAGCAACTAATAATCTCTTGCCCAGTTCAGCATCCCAGATACGGCAAATTATATACTATATCAGAAAGATTATTGTGAAAATTGTGAAAATAATTGAGTGTAGAACTATAACAGCGTCTATTATACCGAATCTTCAAATTAATCATTTGATATCATGTTGAGATGCTTGTCAGCTTTGCCTTTAATAGGTGGTAATGTGAGGAGGATGTGTATAACTGATGCATTACAGTGCAGAGAGCCAGTGTTAAAGCAGGTGTGGCAATTCTCAGGTATGAACACCTTCAATTCTAATTCATAATCACCTTTACATGGAATACATTCATCATTGTTATGTAATATTGCTTATATTAGAAAGTAGTCTGTCAGTGTTTGACTCATCTTTCACACAGGTGAGCAAAATTACCTGGCAGGTAATTAATCAAAATTCAGTATCTAATTTTCTCTATTAACACAATTTATCTGCAAGCATGTGTGTGCGCTTGTTTGTGTGTGTACATGTGTGTATGCATGCGAGTGGGGTTTTTTTTGGGGGGTGGGGGGTGGCGGGGAACTGACAATGGTCATAGAGATTCAAAATTGTTCAAACAGATTATTGGTTGTTTTACTACCAAAGATAGACATGTGTTGCCAATCAGCATGACAGAGCCTAATTGATCCACACAATGAAGTTGGTAGACCAAGAACTTAAGTCTTTACAAGGTGCTGTCTGTACCTTCCACGCTATCAGTGCCCTGACAAAGTACTTCCCCACCGCTGTAGTTGATGGAGACTGAGAGATCATGGTAAGGGAGGGGGTTAAATTAAGACATAGACTGACAGATATATCTTTATAATTTTTAAACACCACATAATCAAACCAAACCGCATATACCCAGACACACCTGACTACACCCAGTCTATAGCTGGGGTATAAAAAGGAGCTCCGCACAGAGTTCTGGCATCCAGATTCAACTGAAAGGAAGCAAATTTCATCAACTTTACAAGCAAATGCAGGTTATGAAGAAGATATTTTTAGAAACATGTTTAAATATTTTCTCAGAAATGGCTTAGCTGATAGATATGAACCTCGTGAAACATTATCTATGGCATCAGCTGAACAAAGTGAATGTTCACAAAAATTAGTCGATATGTCTGATGGCCATTTTGGATGACCCAGTTTTCGCAGAAACGATTACGTCTTTGGAACCGCTAATGAGATGCAGCCAAAATGTGGGAATTATTATTATTATTGTTATTATTATTATTATTATTATGATTATTGTTATTATTATCAGTCATTAAAAGTGCCATTCAAATTTGTTTAAGAGGAATTGGTGCGTGAAAAACGGCATTGATTGACCAATCAAAATTGAGGCCTTGTTAGTTGATAGACTTTGACAACAGAAATGGCGATGTACGATGTATGATGTATGATGTATGATGTACGATGTATGATGTATGATTACTGTATTCTGCGGCTGTAGTAGTAGAAACATTCCTACAGCTGCAATCAGTCCTTCTTTGGCTTTGCCCACTGTGTCTTGTCCTCACCCAAAATCCTTAGCTTCCTCAGATCCATTCTTGACTTGAGTGTACCGAGTCATGCTTTCTTGAGGTCACTTCATAGCACGCTTAGCAGATTTATACAATGACATCCTCTCCTTGCTGGCTCTGAGTATGGCGAATTCCAAGGCTCTGTGCTGGTGTCTCTTCTGGCATCCATAGCACATGGTCAAACATGGACCATCTTTGCTGGGCAACTTTTACAGACAGCGGCGACGTATTACACATCTTGTATAGGGCATCGTTGGGAATTATGCTGTCTGGCCATCGGTGTCCAGTGATGGTGCGTAGGTGTTTGCGGTGGCAGGCATTGAGTTTGTCTAGAGCTGCCTGTGGAGATGCCCAGCTGTTACAGTTATACAGCATCAAGGATACCCAGGTTGCATTGTATAAACGTAGCCTATTTATCAAGGGCATCTTTGATCTACGAATCCATAGCTTCCAGAAGGACTGGAAAGCTATGTTCCCCATGACGCAGTGTGAAGCAATGTCAGCAGTACTGCAAAGCAGTGAGCCCAGGATTTTTACTTTTCCTGCATGGTTCGCCGCGACGAAGTGGGTCGTCATTTTCTATAGTTTCATGCTTTGTCGATATAGGTATGCCAGAGATGGCAATATGTAAGTTTTAGGCCCTACTTAATAAGCATTTAACACTTGAATTGGATTGGTCGATATTTAGCTGATTGGTGGATTTGGTCTGTGACCATCTTGGATTTGTTAATATTTTATAAACCTCTTTAACCCTTTAACACTCATATCAGCAAAAAATGGCCTCTGCAGTGGTCTTGAGAAATGTCCATTTGCAGACAAAGAGAATAGTATTTTTGAAAATTTACAACTGCAATGACTGGCTCGATAACTGAGCCAATCATTCCAGTGGTAGATTTTCAAAAATAGTATTTTCATGGTCTGCAAATGGATATTTTCTAAGAGAAAATTTTCTTGCAAAGATTTCAGGGTTAAAAAAGTAAAGATCTCAGAAATGACTTTGCCAAGTGACATGAATTTCAATAAACATCCTGTTATAGGTGGTGAGGAAATCATCTAGCAAAGCACACATGATAGCCTGTTTGACCAAAACATGCAAAAACATCATATGAAAGGAAAGATGTCATAATTGTATTTCACACCTTTTGTTGTTATTTATTTGTTTTTCTTGTTGGGTGGGTGTGTGGTGGTGGTGGTGAGGTGAGTGGATTGAGAGAAGGATGAGGAGAGGGAGAAATGACAAAAGGTTATTTTTAATGGTGAAGCGAGGGAGAGACAGTGAACGACTAATTTGTGTGTGTGGGAATGCATACATGTATGTGTGTGTGTGTGTGTGTGTGTGTGTGTGTGTGCGTGTGTGTGAGTGTGAGTGAGTGTGTATGTGAGTGGGTGGGTGGGTTACAGTGTGCGTGCGTGTGCATGCGCATGCAACATTTATGACATTTTCTAAGATCATTTGATTTATTTTCAGTGAAACTTATTTAACGAATAAATAAAGTAAGTCTTGTTTTCAAATAAGTAAATAGCAAATAATAAGGAACACATTTATCATTATGTTCTGCAATGTTCTTTGACAGAAGATATGGCGCTAATCTGTTTACCCTAGTGACAAGGTTAGTTATTGATGGATGATAAATGACAGAGTGAGGTTAAAGTACCTTCCAGATAAACAAGCTGCTAAGATGTTTATTTCATGTCTTTGATCAACTAAAGCTGAAAATACATATGTCTATAACAACCAGTTGTCAAACGAGTCGCCAACCAGCAGCAGACTAATCACCAAACCGTTGTAAATTGAGCATAGACATATTTTCATTTCCATGCAACATGTGTGCTGGCTACCCAGTAGAAGAAGTTATTGGTTTGATTGGCATCTATCGAGTCCCTGATTTCAGGTCCCATTCACACCATATCTAGACTGATTTTATTTCAGTCTATTATTGGTAACTTCCCCAGTTTTTACACTGGTACCCATTTATACTCCTGGGTGGAAAGAGGCAACGAGGAGTGAAGGAGATTGCCTATGTTTTGACCGATTGCTTGCTCGTCAACCACCTGAGAGTTGAGTGGAATTTGGACCGTGGTCTGACTGATCACCAGAGTCAACCACGCTAACACCACAGCTGATCATCTCCCTAGCCAATAGACCAGTGGAAGTAAAATTTATTAGCTCACCTGGCCAGAATGGCCAAAATTCAAAATATCACGATCACTCCCTGTCCTACATCTCTGTCTGTCTGTCTGTCTGTCTGTCGCTCTGTCTGTTGCTCTGTCTGTCTGTCTATCTGTCTGTCTGTGTGTCTGTCTGTAAATCAGTCAGTCAGCCAGCCTGCCTGTCTGCCCGCCCGCCTGTCCATCCATCTGTCTGTTTGTCTAGCATAAACCCTAGTGGCACATTTCTTTATTTGATAACAGATTTCGGTATCCAGACATTGATCAATATAATGACCCAGACGTATATACTGGTCTGGTGTTTTGTTAGCTTACTAAAATACTTACCACTCAATTCACTGTTTGCTATAAGTCACCTGACTTAGATATCTCAGAAAATTTTTACCTATTCATTCCCATAGCGTGTGGGTTCCCTAGTAAACAACGTTAGCAGAGATACATCCCTCCATTGGGTATTCTTGATAGTATCTCTTTAACTCCAAAGCAGTCATTTCTCTAGGGAACCGGATCCTCTATTCCTATAGAGTACATATAAACGAGTCTATGAGCATGCACACTTATGCTACTATGCATGCGACTGAGTCCAAGCCGTCATTAATTAATTCCACAAAATTTAATAATGATTTGCAATTTGAAGATGCAGGTTGGCCAAGATGGGCCGCAGTGAATTGAGTGGTAAGTATTTTAATAAGCTAACAAAACGCCAGACCAGTATATACGTCTGGGTCATTTTGTAACACAGCAAAAATACTAAGCCACTCAATTCACTGTTTGCTAAAACAATGGTCAGAGCCCAAATACTAGGTGGGTTGGTAAATTGCAAATCAGGAATGAAAGGTTAAATACTAAAACCAACTAAATCGCTGAAGTGCTGAAAGAGCATGAACAAACAAATGTTCTAAACATAATACACTAAAATAATGATAATTAGAAAATCTCAGCAAAGAGAATTTATAAACAGACGCGATATGGTGAGGAGAGGCAATTGAGCCTAGGTATGAGTGGCGAAACTAGAAATGTCAGATTGTGAATTGGATCTGATCTTTCAGATAAAGATAGTGTAGAATCTGACATTTATACTGCAACTTACATAATGTCGTCCACTGATAGATCTGCATAGAATGTGAAGGCGAAGGCAATACCATGAACATTGTGTACCTTACCATTTACTGAGTGTCTCCTAGAGATACATTCTAGTGTCAACTAATGGTGTCTGTAATCCAGTTGATGAGATCCGCGCTTACTAAACAAATTTGCATAAGTAATCTGAACGGTGTTTCAAAAAGATCTTTCAAATTGGGTATAGTTTTCGGAAAAGATTGAAAACAATTAATTAGGTTTTATATATATATAAGATCTCTTCACGGGCAAAGTATGTAGCCAGATTGCCTACCACCTAGAAAAGATCATTCACAAAAAGAGTATGAATATCAGAACGCCATCTAACAAACGCGGCAGCTAATAGAAATAGAATGATTTCATAGTTATATAATTAAACAGATGGACCAAAGACATGAGTTAATAGAGGAATTTATTGTAGGCATTTGTCTTTGCACTATACCATAAAAATACCTGTACCATGGATAAATGATGTAAATACTTAATAATTCTCGAACCGGCTTGTAGAAAATAAAGAAGGATAGATGCTAGTGAAAACGATGACACCACCCCAGCATACAGAGATTTAAGTCATTAAAAAATATCCCATGAATTTATGACTTGATTATGGGATGCAGAATCGGGCGTGATAATGTGTTGTTCTTACAACCATTTGAAAACCTTAAACATACTGTGGTAAATTCTTGTGTAACAGATAGATTTGAATTGATTAAGAATACTAAAAAATGAATTTCTGAAAACAGGTTTCTTGGAAAATACCAAATATACATATTGAAGATTTGTGGAATGATGATATGAAAGCTACCGTTAAATGAGATAGAAAATCCGCACAATTGGGACGACTCTGGATTTCCACAAAGAGGACTGCGAGATCCACTGAATAACACCCATTGGGCCAATCTCCACCGCAGGAGGAGGACCAAGACTCCAGACAAAATATGATAACCTCAACCACCCCGCTTGTTGATGAAAGTTACTACTATAGAAATGACTGCATGAACAGATAGGTGGCTTGTGAAAGAGACAATATCTCTTCATTCACCGATATTCCATAGTATTGAAGAGGGAATAAGACTACTTTATCTGAATCCATAGACACAAGAACGAGAGGAAATTCTATAGCGATCCCCTACCCCAAACTCTTAGTAGAAAGGATCAAAGGAAGGATTTGTCTGAAAACTATGGGTTCAAACATATGATGAATTTAAACAAGACTCATAAAAGATATGGCTGAGGAATCTTCGAACTGGCCATGAGACAGAAGAAAGTCTGAGGAAGAAGCTTAAACATACCAATATATTCTGGAGAGGAAAATACATCATGCTTGATATTGAGTCCAACATGACATGAATGGGAAAAAATCCCAGCAACAGATCAAATTTATATATGCTGATGAAGGGTTGGTATGGAAATATACTCAACTCTTTCTCAATCTTTTATCCTGTCTAAGACTGGACTGAAAAAACTTGGGTGATTTGATGACACCACTTAATAACAAGACATCAAAAAGGACCTGCAGGTGGATAAACTGGAGAATTGGTACCGATGACACCCAGTGAATGAAAATGCAGTGTATGCTGTCGGGGTGAAGGACAAAATTCTGAATGAGCAGAATTTACCTTCGGACACAAAACTGACTCCATTCGGCCCAAATTTTAACACAATTAAGGAACCTTCCAACCCAGAGGAATCCCAGACTGGCCATGATGTGATTAAACGAACCCAGATCCAGTTAGGATCAATTCTGTATGTATGTAAATATCAGAAAACACTGTCCCTTATCCTTGATGAGACCAGTGATGACTGGCTATAATCACTCCATGTCCATAATTTTCCTTTCATCGATGAATTCCACTTCTGAGACAACATATCAGGAAAAGAGTTGAATATTATAAAACGATTTGACTAAGTCATCGTTGTCTCAAACAGTAATAAAGCGGCCATGGGTTCCAGTCAAAATAATTCCAAAATATGCAACAGAATTAGTATTAAATCATAAGGACATGACGTGTAAAATTTTCCTGCAAGTTGTCGGGGAAAAAAGAATAAATATGAGAGTTGAAGATAAGAGCTGAGACACTATAAAAAGATGATCTGCCAGTACCTCATATTCTTTAAAATCCTTGGATTCTGCCATTCCTCCACTGTATCCTACTTGAAAAGAGCAGAAATTTAATGATCAGGGACAGAAGCAGGACTTATGTCACAGGAGACTAACATGGTTTGATAGAAAAAAGGGGGAGGATTCAATGACTAAGTTGATTGTTCCTTATATGTAGGAAATCTGCTACCTATGACATGCATGGGGCTAGCTATATCCATCCCCACCCCTGAGAGATTAGAAATTATCTAGAAGCGCATGACAGCTAGAACCAGAATAAACCTGCAGAATCTTATTTTACAAAATCTAATTTTAAACAAAGCTAGTATGATATGAGCCCAGTTGTTAATATCTTTAACAGATGATTAAACAGGAAAGAAATCCACCAAACCTGTTACCAGATCAATGAAGGATAAGGAAAATGACTGAAAATACACAGAAGGCTGGAAGGAAAAAAACATATTCCACAATCCATAAGAAGGCAATGACCCAATCATCTTGGTTAGGCCCCCTCGAGGAATTTATTTAATAATGCCTGGAAAAGTTAGAATTTAGAAGATTAAAAATAGGCTTGAATAGATAAGGCAGAGAAAACAGCTCCATATGAAAATAACAGAAATAGACATATCACTAGTCAAAGAAAAAGATCAAAATTTCTACTGAACTAGAGAAAGGAGCGGTGTAAGTCTTGATAAGACAAAAAAGATTAGAGAAAGTACCTTATGTAGACTAACTTTATTATTGTGACAAGCTTACATTCGCACATAAATATGCTTCATCATGGCGAGGGATCCTACTGTGGAATGAATAGGATTTGTTGAGATAAAAATTAGGTGTTTCCTGTAATACAGAAAATTAATTAATGATGGCTAGGACTCGGTCGCATGCTCACAGACTCATTTTTATGTACTCTATAGGAATAGAGGATCCGGTTCCCTAGAGCAATGACTGCTTTAGAGTTAAAGAGATACTATCAAGAATACCCAATGGAGGGATGTGTCTCTATATCGACAGCACCATCTTCCACCAAATTTGTTGGAAAATGTACACCAGTTCATTTTTTAATTTAATTTGAAATTTTAAGAATTTGACACCAGTGTGGCAAGGGTTAAAGTGTTAAAACAAACACTGGTGTAATGTGCATTGACCATAGATATACTAAAGACCCTAGATGTATACTGGGATAAACCTGCTGACGTTTCAAACTAACATTTCATGATCAATATGCTCATCCATCTTTCGTGTAAGCCAGTCACATAGTTCTTGTAAGACAAAGAAAGTGAAGAAAGGTGTCTAAAGCCTTTACCACATGAGATCCAAACCTCATCACTTTGTAAAGCAATGCTAAATTCAGTGGGGCAGAACACATGTCCGTTGCATTGATTGGTTGATTTAGTGATTGATTGATCGATCGGTTGGTAAATCAGTAGGTCGGGTGGTAGGTTGGTTGGGTGGTTTGTTTGTTGGTTGGTTGGTTGGTTGGTAGGTTGGTTGATTGATTGATTGGTTGGTTGGTTGGGTGGTTGGTTGAACAGTCAATCAATCGATTTTATTTACAAATATAGTAATTCTAGTAACTGCATAATGCAGTCTTCTCTAGCTATCAATGTCTGATGTGGTATGTGGATGATTCACTTGATGGACTACATAGATAAGTACAGGCTGTGTATATCAAGAGTACACTTGTAGCGTCAAGGCCCCTTTAACTGAATAATACAAATCATCTTTATTCAGAGGTGAAAAAAACTTTGATTTTTTTGTGCAGAAATATGAAACACACAGAGTATCTTAAAAACAATTTTAGTTTTACAGAAATTGTTTTCAAAATTATCAGCATGTGTCTAGGTATCGCTACAGGATAACATCATCACTTATATGCAATTGAAACCTGTCTAAAGAGAGCATCTTATGGATTTTCAATACATGGTCACAATAGACAGATGGGCTCTTAATACAGGTGACTTATCATAAGATAAGCCTTTAGGGGGGATGCACAATAGTGATCTCTGGACCTTTAAATGGTCAAGCCAGCCAAAACTGGTCAGTGCATTGGTCTTGAGGAATGGCCATTTGCAAGTCAATATGGGACTATTTTAGAAAATTTGCCACCGGAATGTTTGGTTCAATAATCGAGCCAGTCATTTCAGTGGTAAGTTTTCAAAAAATAGTTTTATCCCGGCCTGCAAATGGACATTTACTGAGTAAAAATAAATTTTCAAGCAAAATTTGGACCTCTAAAAGATTAAGGCATGTGTTTGTGATCACCTGTCTTAAGGGACCACATCTCCTGGCACCTATGCCATTTGGTAGATAGTGCAAGTTTAACTGTGTATAATGAAATGATGGGTATCTCTTTTGTTAGAAATCTAGCAGTCAATATTTACTTGTGGTCACCTGGGATTTGTATAATTTATGGATCACTTCTAGCTTTGATTAAGCTTGTCTGAATCTTGTGGGTTTATTACCCTCAGGGAGTGTGGGTGTCAATTCATTCACATGCCTTCAATTTAACCCTTTAACACTCAAATTTGTTCAAGAAAATTTAAATTTTCTCATAGAAAATGTCCATTTGCAGACCAAGACAAGACTGTTTTTGAAAATTTGACACTGGAATGACTAGCTCGGTTATCGACCCAGTCATTCCAGTGGTAAATTTTCCAAAATAGTCTTCTCATGGTCTGCAAATGGACAGTTCTCAAGACCACTACAAAAGACGTTTTTGGCTGATATGAGTATTAAAGAGTTAAGATCAAGGCTGGAAATGGCCATATAGATTTTCATATAAAACTCAGTGTTGTATAAAGTGCATTAGAATATTTTATTAAATTTAAATTTAATAATGTCATGAATTTTATCAAGATAATAGTGATTCTACTGGGTTATATTTTGAATGGATATGCTAGACTGATATCTGGTGTACCTGAGAGGTATTCGTGACTGCATCTTTTTTCTCAGACATGTGTTCTGAGAGTAAATGCAATAATGTATCGTCATGGCCCTATAGGTATTAATATCGTTGTTATTGTAAAATAAGACTGGATATTTCATCGCTTATACACATTTGATGCGCGTCGGTGCTGCATGAGATCATGTGGTGTGGCATTGCGGTACAGGAGCATCAGCTAAGGCGTCTCCACTATGTGTGTAAGAGGCAGTGCGGTTAATATCATATATGCTTAGACACAGTTTTAATATAAGTTATAATCATTGGCGGTAGAGCCAGTGGCGTTAGATCGCTTTTCATTGGCAGTGGTGTTGGATTGTTCTGTTTTGTATATGCAGTGCTTTGGTGGTATTTAGGTGGATGTTTTTTTGTATTGTCGCTTCGTTGAAATACTGTGAGCCTCTGCATATATATTACTGGATTCTAACTTATTCCCTCTTCATTTTATTAACCCTTTAACACTGGAATTTATTCAAGAAAATTTTAATTTTCTCATAGAAAATGTCCATTTGCAAACCAAGAGAGGATTTTTTTTTTAATTTATCACTGGAATGACTGGCTCGGTTATCGAGCCAGTCATTGTAGTGATGAATTTTCAAAAATAGTCTTCTCTTGGTCTGCAAATGAACCTTTCTGAAGACCACTGCAGATGCTGTTTTTTGGCTGATATGAGTGTTAAGGTGTTAATGATATATTTATTAATTTCTTTGTTTATAAATTTCCTTGTTTATTATTTGACTTGTTTATTAATTGATGTGTTTATTAATTGATGTGTTTATTAATTGATGTGTTTATGTATTGATGTGTTTATTAATTGAATTTTATTTGATTGCCTGATAGTTCATGTATTGATTGAGAGGTTACGCTACCTGTACATATCATCATCCTTATGGATATTCTCAGACATAAATGTTTTGATAATAATGTGAGAAAGATATTTATGTCTAGATATTTTTATAACGCTTATATCAGCCAAAAATGGCATCTACAATGGGCTTGATAAATGTCAGTTTGCAGCCCAAGAGAAGACTATTCTTGAACATTTGGAACTCGGTTTGCCCGGCTCGATAACAAAACCAGTCATTCTAGTGCTAAACTTTCAAAAATAGTCTTCTCTTGGACTGCAAATTGACATTTTCTTTGAAAAAATTGAAATTTTTGTGAAGAAATTCAGGGCTTAGCGGGTTAAGGGATGCAGGTATTGTGATTGAGTCTATCTGTGTGTGTGCGTGTGCGTGTGTGCGTGCATGCGTGTGTGCGTGCGTGCGTGCATGTGTGCGTGCGTGTGCCTGTGGTGTGCCTTCATGCGTACGCACACGTGTGTGTTTATGAGCGTGTGTGCATCACAGTGCATGCCTGTCTGCCTGCTTTTCCAGAGCTATATCTCAAAAACTACTTATCCAATTTGGGTCAAATTTAACACAACAAAGGAACTTAGCCTTTAAGAAGATTTCCAGGATTTCCAGACATTGGACGACATCTGGATAAAAGAACCTGAGTCAGGATCAGATCAATTTCTGAATATGTTGATGTCTCGGAAACTACTTGTCCGATGCGTCTCAAATGTTAACAGAGGAGTGGGTGTGACCATACACTAGGATTCCACAACTATGGGCATGACCTGACAAAATCTGGAAGTCACAAATAATCTCTAGATGGCCTACTAAAGACAGGAAACGACAAATTATTTATCATGTAAGAAAATTCTTTTGAAAATTTTAAAACTAATTTGACAAAGATCTGTTGCTGCACAACACTGGTTCCAGTCAAACTAGTTTCAAAATATTCTACAGCTTTCCTGGAGAATTTCCTTGATTTTGAGACACTGAAATTTCAAGGGTTAAATATTAAACCTATAAATTATTTTTTTTGAACAATTACTTTTAACATATTTGACTGAAAGTCATTGCTGGTAAAGATAGATCTGTACTCATTCCAGAATGAATGGGCTATCTGCAGAGAATCAATTATAAATATAATTCAGTAATATGCTACAGATATTGTATGCCTTAAGCGAGACTGAGTTATAAAGTGATCATTAGCGGAATCATATTACTTGAGCTAGACCACCTTAGTCAGGTCATTAGTTGGAATCATAACTTAAGCAAGACCACCTTATAAAGGATCGTTAGTCAGAGTCATATAACCTAAGCAAGACCACGTTATAAAGGGGTCATTAGGCGGAATCATATAACTTACTCAAGACCACCTTAGTGGGGGTCGGTAGTCAGAATCATATGACTTAAGCAAGACCACCTTGGTGGGGGTCATTAGTTGGAATTATATGACTCAAGCAAAACCACCTTAGTGGGGTCATTAGTCAGAATCATATGACTTAAGCAAGGCCACCTTACACAGTGGTCATTAGTCAGAATCATATGACTTAAACAAGACCACCTTAGTGGGGTCATTAGTCAGAAACATATGACTTAAGCAAGACCCCCTTTTAAAGGGTCATTAGTTGTATCCATATGACTTAAACAAGACAGCCTTAGTGGGGTCATTAGGTGGAATCATATGACTTAAGTAAGACCGCCGTACGTTAGTAGGAATCATATGACTTAAGCAAGACCCTCTTATAAAGGGGTCATTAGTCATAATCATATGACTTAAGCAAGACAACCATATAAAGGGTAGTTAGTTGGAATCATATAACACTAAGCAAGCCCACCGTATAAAGGGGTTGTTAGTCGGAATATATAACAAGACCACCTTAGTAGGGTCATTAGTTGGAATCATATGACTTAAGCAAGACCACCATATAAAGGGTCATTAGTTGGAATCATATGACTTAAGCAAGACCCTCTTATAAAAGGGTCATTAGTCGGAATCATACGACTTAAGCAGGACCACCTTATAAAGGGGTCATTAGTCGGAAACATATAACTTAAGCAAGACCACCTTAGTGGGGTCATTAGTCAGAATTGTATGACTTAAGCAAGACCACCGTATAAAGGGATCAGTAGTCGGAATCATATGACTTAAGCTAGACCACCTTATAAAGGGGTCGTTAGTTGGAAACATATGACTTAAGCAAGACCACCTTATAAAGGGTCATTTGTCAGAATCATATGACTTAAGCTAGACCACCTTAGTGGGGTCATTAGTCTGAATCATATGACTTAAGCAAGACCACTGTATAAAGGGGCCAATAGTCGGAATCATATGACTTAAACAAGACCACCTTAGTGGGGTCATTAGTCACAATCATATGACTTAAGCAAGACCACGTTATAAAGGGTCATTAGTCAGAATCATATGACTTAAGCAGGACCACCTTATAAAGGTTCATTAGTTGGAATCATATAACTTAAGCAAGACCACCTTATAATGGGATCAGTAGTCGGAATCATATGACTTAAGCAAGACCACCTTATAAAGGGTCATTAGTCGGAATCATATGACTTAAGCTAGTCCGCCTTAGTGGGGTCATTAGTCTGAATCATATGACTTAAGCAAGACCACTGTATAAAGGGGTTGTTATTTGGAATCATATAACTTAAGCAAGACCACCATATAAAGGTGTGAATAGTTGGAATCATATGACTTAAACAAGACCACCTTAGTGGGGTCATTAGTCACAATCATATGACTTAAGCAGGACCACCGTATAAAGGGTCATTAGTCGGAATCATATGACTTAAGCTAGACCACCTTAGTGGGGTCATTAGTCAGAATCATATGTCTTAAGCAAGACCACCTTAGTGGGGTCATTAGTCGTAATCATATAACTTAAGCTAGACCACCCTAGTGGGGTCATTAGTCAGAATCATATGACTTAAGCAAGACCACCTTCTTCTTCTTTTCGATCACTGGTATCACACTTGGAGAGCCATTCTCAAGATGAAATCTGTGGTTTTCTGCAGTTCTTCCACAGGCCCATACAGCTTTTCAAGAAAAGAAGTTGACAAAGGCCAGATCTCTTCTCTCAGCAGCTGATACGTACTGCAACATTGAAGTATGTGCTCTGTCGTCTGTTCTGCTTCTCCACAAGGACAAGCGGGCGATGTCATAAGGTGGAACCGCCTGTACATGTGTTGGTTTAGTCTGTTATGTCCAGTTCTGAGATGAAAAATGGTCACTTGCTCTGGCCTCGAGAGATGATGGTGGGCATCTTCTGATTGAGGTGTTCTATAGAGTGACTTGATGATAGTCTTCATCTCTGTATGTGTAACCATGTTTTCTGTCTGATTCTCTTCTGTACCCACCTTTGCCATCTTGTGTGCTTCCTCATTTCCTTGGACTCCACAGTGTGAGGGGATCCACTGCAATGCTATCCGAAAGCATTTGATGGTTTGTAGTGCTTCTTCAAGTTGTGGCAGCTTACCTTTGGTGATAGCCTCAAGGACGGGGCGGGCATCAGATAAAAAGACAATCATGTGCAATAGGATCTGCTGTTCTGCTGATGGTATTAGCTGCATGGACCAGTGCTTCGACCTCAGCTCTGTAGTTTGTGCAGTGTTTGCCTGTCGGTATATGACTTAAGACCACCTTATAAAGGGTCATTAGTTGGAATCATATGACTTAAGCAAGACAACCTTAGTGGGGTCATTAGTCGGAATGATATAACTTAAGCAAGACTATCTTATAAAGGGGTCGTTAGTAGGAATCATATAGCTTAAGCTAGGCCACCTTAGTGGGGGTCATTACTCAGAATCATATGACTTAAGCTAGATCACCTTATAAAGGGGTCAGTAGTCAGAATCATGTAACTTAAGCGAACTACCTTAGTGGGGTCATTAGTCAGAATCATATGACCTAAACAAGGACTATCTTAGTGGGTTCATTAGTCGGAATCATATGTCTTAAGCAAGACCACTGTATAAAGGGGTCAATAGTCAGACTCATATGACTTAAGCAAGACCGCCTTAATGGGATCATTAGTCGGAATCATAATGACTTAAGCCAGACAACCGTAATGGGGTCATTAGTCGGAATCATAATGATTTAAGCAAGACTGCCTAGTAAATGGGTCATTAGTTGGAATCATATAACTTAAGCAAGACTGCCTTATAAAGCGGTTGTTAGTCGAAATCATATGTCTTAAGCAAGACCACCATATAAAGGTTGCAGTAGAATGATGTAAGCAAGACCACCTTAATGGGGTCATTAGTCGGAATCATAATGACTTAAGCAAGACTGCTTTATAAATGGGTCGTTAGTCAGAATCATATAACTTAAGCAAGACTGCCTTAGCAGGGTCATTAGTCAGAATCATGACTTAAACAAGGACTACTTAGTGCGGTCATTAGTCAAAATCATATGACTTAAACAAGACCACTTATAAAGGGGTCGTTAGTCGGAATCATATAACTTAAGCATGACTGCCTTATAAAGGGGTCATTAGTCGGAAGCATATGTCATAAGCAAGACCACCGTATAAAGGTTGCAGTAGTCAGAATCATATGACTTAATCAAGACCGCCTTAGTGGGGTCATTAGTTGGAATCATAATGACTTAAGCTAAGCCACCTTATAAAGGGGTCATTAGTCTGAGTCATATGACTTAAGCATGACCACCTTTGTGCATTCATTAGTGGGAATTATATATCTTAAACAAGAGCATCTTAGAGGGGACATTAGTCGTCATCATATAACTTAAGCTAGACCACCTTGGTGTGTTTATTAGTCGTCATCGTAGAACTTAAGCTAGACCACCTTGGTTGGTTTATTAGTCGTCGTCATAGAACTTAAGCTAGACCACCTTGGTGGGTTTATTAGTTGTCATCATAGAACTTATGCTAGACCACCTTGGTTGGTTTATTAGTCGTCATCATATAACTTAAGCTAGACCACCTTGGTTGGTTTATTAGTCGTCGTCATAGAACTTAAGCTAGACCACCTTGGTGGGTTTATTAGTCGGAATCATATAACTTAAGCTAGACCACCTTAGTGGGGTCATTAGTTGGAATCATAATGACTTAAGCAAGACCACCTTATAAGGGGTCGTTAGTCTGAGTCATATGACTTATGCAAGACCACCTTTGTGGGGTCATTAGTCGGAATCATATAACATAAGCAAGAACACCTTATACAGAGCTCGTTAGTCGGAATCAATTGACTTAAGCTACACCACCTTATAAAGGGGTCATTAGTCTAAATCATATGACTTAGGCATGACCACCTTGGTGCATTCATTAGTGGGAATTATATATCTTAAACAAGAGCATCTTAGAGGGGACATTAGTCATCATCATATAGCTTAAGCTAGACCACCTTGGTGTGTTTATTAGTCGGCATCATATAACTTAAGCAAGACCACCTTATAGATAGGTTGCTAGTCATTGTTGCATAGATATAAGAAGATATCATTAATCATTCTGCAATAATTCAAGTAAGGCCCTCTGATGTGATGTGATTGTATTGTTAACTATTTAATGGTCAATCCTACAAAAATCGGCCTCTGCAATGGTCTCCAAGAATGTATATTTGCAGGACACTAGAATAGCTTTTACAAAAATTTACTATTTGAATTACTGGCTCGACAACCGAACCCGTCATTCCAGTGATAAATGTATAATCGTCTCTTCATCTGCAAATGGAGGTTCTCTATGTGAAAATGTAGATTGTCTTGAGA
Source organism: Chaetoderma sp. LZ-2023a (assembly GCA_034401795.1). NCBI lineage: Eukaryota > Metazoa > Mollusca > Caudofoveata > Chaetodermatida > Chaetodermatidae > Chaetoderma > Chaetoderma sp. LZ-2023a. The sequence continues at coordinate 118,295,962 of CM067367.1, forward strand.
AGTCATGATTATGCAAGGGTTAATTTAAGTGATCAATCATTGATACTGTCATTCTTATTTAATAACATAGTAAATGATCTGTGATTTTTTTCATTTGACGACAGAAAAACGTAGAGTCCATGTAAACATACTCTCCAGTGTTATCGGGGTGACGACGAAGATTATATAGAGGATTAAAATCTGCAGATGGGTTTGACGTTTATTAACCATTTCAACTCTGCGGATAAGATATATCACAAACATGTTATAGACCAAATCCTGCTAGATACATTGAAACAATTTTCCTGAAAACCCCTGTTAAAACAGTTTTTGGCCATACCAGCAGCGAGGTACATTTAATTAAATTAGTTTCAATATTGAGTTTTTTTCGCCAAAGTTGAATTGAAATTGAGATACTGAAATTTGAGTTTTAATCTGGTTAACTCTGTATTGAATTAGCGATATTGTGTTTGGTTGTTTGAGCTTTGTGGTGATAATTTAACAGTGTTTTGGATTATACAGTTACTGGTGTTTGAATTATAAACTAACATCGTTTGATCTGTTACCTCACACGGAGTCAAATACTTAACTGAATTGATGGCTTTGTTAACTTTTTAACCATCAAATTTGTTCAAGAAAATTTATATTGTCTCATGGAGAATGTCCATTTGTAGACCAAAGAAGATTATTTTTAGAAAATTTACCACTGGAATAAGTTGCTCAGTTATCGAGCCAGTCATTCCAGTTATAAATTTTCAAAAATTGTTTTCTCTTTGTCTGTAAATAGGCATTTCTCAAGACCAATGCAGAAGTCCGTTTTGGCTTGCTTAAGTGTTAAAGGTTTAAAAGACAAATCTTGTGTGGTATTTAAGGGAGAATTATTATTGCCATTTATTTCTGGCACTTGATTTCTGAGATATACTGTAGCTTGTTGTATATAATGTGATTGTAGATGTAAGAGAGGTACTCAATTCTTGTAGCTCATCAGATGAACACTGCATTAGGTAAATTATGAATATGTAAGATAGAGATAAGTTCATTAAAAAATGTGCAACATTAACCACATTAATCCTTTTAACCCTAAAATTTTTTCAAGAAATTTTTTTTTTCTCATAGAAAATGCCCATTTGCAGATCAAGAGAAGATTATATGTGAAAATTTATCAGTGGAATGACTGGTTCAGTTATCGAGCCAGTCATTCTAGTGATAAATTTTCAAAAATAGTCTTCTTTTGATCTGCAAATGGGCGTTTCTCAAGACCACTGCAGAGGCTGGTTTTGGCTGATATAAGTGTTTAAAGTTATAATTAACCATTTAGAGCTTCTGCAGTGGTCTTGCGAAGTGTCCATTTGCACAGCAACAGAAGACTATTTATGGAAGATTTACTGCTGGGATGCCTGCATCGATAACTGAGCCAGTCATCCCAGTTTTAAACTTTCAAAAAATAGGCTTCTCTTGTTCTGCAAATGAACATTTTCTATGAGAAAATTTAGATATTTTTTGGAGCAAATTAAGTGTTAAAGTACATTTAAGTGCTTAATTGTTTAATAGTCAATCTGGCCATGAATGGATTCTGTACTGGGTCTTAAAAATACCATTTTGCAAACAAATGGAGGGATATTTTTAGAAAACTTAACTCTGGAATGACTAGCTCCATCTGGAACCTTCTCTAAAATATGTCTCTGATGGTCAGTGCAAATTAACAAATTCGCTTTGTGAGAATTTAAATTGTAGTTTCCGATTTTTACCTCTAAAACATTTTAAAAGAAATGCTTCAAGTTGTACAGCTGTTTATGATGTTGAAGTAATTGCTGGGGGAAAAAAAGAACTCTGAAGGTGCTCATGGATGAACTGAATTTAATTGCAAAATATAAGAAAAAAGAAAACCTTGATAAAAGTTTTATTGAAAAATGGAGATTGTTATATGAAATTGAATAGAAAAAATGAATTGAATGGCTTCGATAGAGTGTGATGATTTTAAGTGTGTAATAGGTATCATGGTTAACCATTTAATGGCCAAATCTGGTCTGGAAAATCAAAATGTTGGCTTTTTGAATATCCATTTGCAGGCCAAGAGAAAACTATTTTTTTAAATTTACCACTGGAATGTCTGGCTCGATTATGAAGCCAGACATTCCAGTGATAAGTTCTCAAAAATAGTCTTCCCTTGGTCAGCAAATTGACATTCTTCAAGATCACTACTGAGGCCATTTTTGGCGGCTTGACGATTATATCATTAAGTATAAAACCCACACAGGATGGATGGCTTTCATAAGCTGCATCGCAGTCATCTTTGTGTGAAGTGTATTGTATCCTGAGATCTTATGATGTCTGTTGGAAAACGTATCAATGTCATCAACTTTATATAGTTAAGTGTTCCGATGAAAAATGATGAGCAGAGATAAGATGATGCTGAATGCTTTTCAGACTGGGTCAAGATTTCAGGGCGGGCATCTTTTCTAATGTGTGTAGTACGCGTCACAATTCTCGCCGACGAGTAACTCGTGTGGACGTAGGAATATGATGTGGCATGCTGGGAAGGTACCACCGCCGAGAAAGCCACACAGTGCTGCTGCAGATCTACTATTATGTCATATACTCATCATTCTTCTGGTAAATATGCATTCACCTGTCTAATAAGAGGCCACCTTTCTTAGAGGGCCACAAGATGTGATTCATTAAGTCTCTCACAACCACATTCTAGTGT